>JXSR01S013069.1:80339-92565 GCA_000969725.1 Ophiothrix spiculata
ACATTAAATTAATTTAAATTGATTTATTTTTATTTTTCTGGCTGAAAAGTGGTGCGGCCAAAGCCCACATGGCCCACACGGTTCCGACGCCCCTGCAATGAACAATGAGGGGAAGCGGCTTTCAACCTTAATCACGTATATCATTTGGAAACCAACTAGCAACACTGGAACCAGAAGTCACAGAAGTCTCGAAATGTCATAGCTCCCAAACTGAGTATCAAATCAAATCAAAATCTTTATTTCCATATAAGACATATAACAAAGTTCATAACATAAACAACGGCATAAAAAGAACACTAACGCGACAATATGGAGGACATTGCTGGAAGACCAATAAGATCTGTAAGAAGCAATGCCCTAAATTATGTACGGACACACCAAAAAAAAAACATATTAAAACGGAAACAGATCAAAAACAAGACAAGCAGAAGGAAACTGCATGAAACATGAGAAAAATGTATCAATTATATTGAGAGACTAAGAGTTTTTTAAATTGTGATCGGAAATGTTTTATAGACTTCGAGTTCTTAAGGGATTTATCTAAAGAATTCCAAAGGTTTGGACCATTATATCTAATTGCATGATCAGAAAAAGATCTTTTATTTCTTATGATATTGTAGTCGTCCACATGTCTTGTTGGGTATCCGTGTACGTCTGAACGTTTTGAAAAAAAATTATCAAATGTTGATGGTAAATCTTTGATGGAGTATCTGTACATAAATACCCCAAGATCTATTTTATACATATCACTAACAGTCAATATATTGGTTTTAGCAAACAAGGGACCGGTATGGCTTCTATAATGGCTGTTAGTTATAGTTCGTAATGCCCATTTTTGTAATTTCACCAATTTATCCAAGTATGTTTTGCAAGTATCTCCCCAGATAAGTATACCATAGCTAAGGTAAGGCATGATCATAGTACAATACAGAGTATGTAATATACCTTCAGGAAAGATGTGTTTCAATTTGTTTATGACACCAATATTTCTTGATAAGGTTTTTGCGACACAGTCAATATGAAATTTCCAGGTAAGGCAATCATCAATTAATACTCCTAAAAATTTGGTGTAGTTTACTCTTTGTAATAAAGTTCTATTCAAAGTTACTTCTAAATCACATAATCAGTATACTTAGATATGGATTGAGAACTTTTACCTAATTATTATTATACTATCCTGATGAACCTCTTCAAGAGTGTTTTCACTTATTTCTCATTCTTCTTCAATAATGTTTTATTTACAGTGTATGCTACTATTTTTGTGATTGATGCGCTGAGGGCCGTTTTTTACTTCTTCATGCTTAATAATAGATATGGTGCGACAAGTATTCGCTCTTTAAACATTTCCAATAGTTTCCAATGTATTTTCTAATAATAACGCAGGTTTGATGATGGGAAATCGATAACTACTCCATATATTTTGGGATTATTTATCATATATAAAATATATATTTCTCCTCCTCAAATATGCGTTGTAATGTAAATTAGAATAGAAATTCAATAATTACTGGATGCTTCAAGTTCCTGAAAACATATGGCACAATATATACTGTAAAGCACTTTAATTTCACGGCATTAAAATTTAGCGAATTTGGAAACCCTCACTTTTTGGGTGCATTTTAATTTCACTAATTTGAATCATCTTGCTATTCAATGCTATGTTAACAATTATTTTAGCGGCATTTTAATTTAGCGAATTGTGATACTAGCGAAATTAAAATGCTAGCAAAATTTTCATGCTTTACAGTATTGCTCACTCACAAAAAAGTATAAATATGGCCTTACAGTAAATTGCATATGTGAGAGAAATTAATTTTTGTAAATGGCTTTCACATATGCATTTAGATGCAAGGTTGATTAATGAATAATGAAGGATTCATTTCTAAGAAGACCCAGGCCTCATTCATGATGTTGGACACAAATTCAGCTAAATTAGCCAGTACTCATTAAAGATGTTTTGCAATCATTGAATTACAATGCATGTGGCATTGTACACAATTAACCTTACATCGGCTTTTTCAATAATTTCAGATTAATGACTGTGTATTACTTGATATGGGTAAAATTGTACATTGTACGCGTGCGGAGGTTGCATCTTAACAAGGTCAATCGATGCATGCACCGCGTTCGGAGGTTGCATCTAAACAAGGTAAATCGATGCATGCACCGCGTTCAGAGGTTGCATCTAAACAAGGTCAATGGATGCTTGCTACGTGTGCGGAGGTTTCATCTAAACAAGGTCAATGGATGTATGCACCGCATGCGGAGGTTGCATCTAAACAAGGTCAATTGATGCATGCTACGCGTGCGGAGGTTGCATCTAAACAAGGTCAATGGATGCATGCACCGCGTGCGGAGGTTGCATCTAAACAAGGTCAATGGATGCATGCACCGCTTGCGGAGGTTGCATCTAAACAAGGTCAATGGATGCATGCTACGCACTGTTGTTTGAACCCAATAGAAATAGGGACATTTTATTTCTAAGTGTCAAAATAGATGGCGCTATTCATAAAAACTCATTTTTGATATAGAATGGATATACTGGTGTGTACTACTGAAATTAGATATGCAAATGAAGCATCTGACGTCAAGAAAATTTTATTTATCATTTTAGCCAAAATCTTCACAGGTTAAACAACATAATCGATAATAAAATATAATCAATAATTTGAAATGTGTATAGCGACCTCATTTTTGCACAAATCCGAATTTACAAAAATACCAGTAAATGAGCTAAAAATTAACAAAATTTCAACAAAAAAATTTGAGAACGGGTTCAAAACTTTATTATGCAACACCTCAAACAACAGTGTACGCATGCGGAGGTTGCATCTAAACAAGGTTAATCGATGCATGCAACGTGTGCGGAGGATGCATCTGAACAAGGTCAATGGATGCGTAAATATTAACTGTCTCATTAGATTATTGATTTCAACGTGCATTTAGAAAGTAGTGTGTATGAAGCAGTAAGAAACTTTGACAATCTCTAGCATCATGAGTGATATTGCTTTTTCATATTGTTCTTTTTTTTATTTCTGATGTTGACCACCCTCCATCGTCCACACAATATCCAATCAATTGAATCATTGATAACAATCCAAGAGATGAAATTTTGGTTTCAAATAAAGAATTATATTATATTGATATGAATATGATGATACATATCTACAAAAGGGGAATAACTTTATTCCTAGAACAACTTGTTTTTTTCTTCCACTGGTGACATCATCATCAATCCATTATTATTGCGGTAAAATGATGCATGAATGCACATTCTGAATATTTTTTCTATTTACGTTTATGTAAATAATTTAAGCAATCTCTATATTGTCTCCGATAAAAAATCAGGGTTTATGTATTTTGTAAAAGAGGACGTGTACTACATTTCGGATTTGTGACAGAGAGTCAAGAATTCTTAAAGATTGCACTAGCTAAACATTTGCATATTGAAAGAGGTAATGGAGACGGCGTACTCTGGCAACTGAATGGTAATTTGACTGAGAATGCAGCTATTGAGCCAGCCAAGCGTCGTTCCTTGCCAACGCACAATTTGGTGGTAAATTGTAAAGGTGAAAACATACTATTTTGAGCTATCAAACATTTGGTGCAACAAGTCTTTGTTATTACATTAATTCCAATGCATCTTCTAATCAATAACGGATGATTGGTGTTGAAAATCACCAAGCAAAGAAAATTTGGTGGAGTATTGATTTTTCATCACCAAGCATCCGTTACAAATAGAAAATACATTGTAACTATATATCAGATTATAAGATGACAAAGACTTGATGCACCAAATGTTTGGTAGCTCAAAAAAAGTATAATCTGACCTTAAGATGCACATTGCCTTGTAGTCAAGTAATAGTAGCGCGAGACAGAACCCGGAGCTTGGTCAATACGCACTCGCGCAGCGTCGGTCCAGGCATAGCGCCCGTGTGGCGCAATCCCCTAACTTAGCTCAATTTTTAGGGTGCAAATAGACCAGTTACCTATCTGTACTTTCTTTAATCTATGGGAGTCAGGTTCTACATTTTTGAGTTAGAAATGAAAAAGGGGGGATTTAACTGTCCAAAAATTAAATCGAACTGAACAAAATATTATGCCATACCTGTCAAGTAACGTTTACGGGCAACTTGACATTTGAGGCCAAAAAAATACACCCAAAACTGTTTACGTAGCTTTAAAAAAAGGTCTCGCAATGTGTAATACGACTCAATAACAATCTCATAATTCAATTTCTCAAGAAAATTTGGATAAAAAATAGTTTTTTTAAAACATTACTACCTCTTGCGAAATCAACAAAGTAGTGGAAAAAAAATGTTGACCTCATAAGGTCACAAAAACATGAGAGTAGTAAAAAAAATTGCACTATTTCCGGGACTATGACCTCGTTTATTACCTTCTGATATCCGTTTGCCGTAAATCGCAAGAATAGTAAGCTTAATAACGTAAGACAATGCTCGGAAATTGGCTGTTGGGGGAAATTGGGTGGGCGTTAAAATAGGGTGATTAATAGAAACAATACAGTATGTTTATTTTGGTCATATGACATATATATTATGTTTCTTATTACTATTTCACTGACATGAATTTAATACTAATTGCGTTTATTGTAACATATAGCCTCTGCATCGGGCATGAGATGTGAATTGTCAGCTTCCTGTCCTATGCAATATAGGTTTTATTTTGTTTGTTGATCTTGGGTATGAGGCTATTCTCTAAACCAGGGGCTCTCATTTAATTTCTTACAAGGGCATAATTTGTATGATGCGAATGCAGAAGAGCCAAACATAAAGTGATCAGATTTGAAGCATTTTCACGAATTCAGTCCAGGTCCTCCTTATATGGTCCCTGAAGGGGTTGTCCCTGAAGGGGTTCAAGGGCAGAGTTGTAGAATGTAACTTAATGAAAAAGGTATATAAAGGGCTTTATCTTTTTCTCTGGGTTTTATAATCCATGTGAAGGAATAAGTAATGATAACAATTACTGTTGGGACCAAACATGCTGCATGTATATCAATATATATTACTTTGATAATACCCAAAAATCATAATTCTGGTTATTTTCAGTTACGCAACATTCATAGAATTGGGCGCTACCTTGATCAGGACACGAAACATCATGCTGTTAGATCACTTGTCTTGTCAAAACTTGACTATGGTAATGCTCTCATATATGGTTCTCATTTGAAAGATATACAACGTCTCCAGGTCCTCCAGAATCGTTCTGCCAGATTTATATTCTCTGCTGATAGGCTGGATAGTGCAAAACCACTCATGGACAAACTCCACTGGCTACCAATTGATAAACGCATAAAATACAAGATCCTCCTTTATGTTTTCAAATGCATTCATAATCAGGCTCCCGTTTACTTGCAACAATGCATCTGTGTCAAATCCCAGTCATATGGTCGCATTACACGTTCAACTTCTGACAAGACAAGGCTTCATATTCCCTTTTCCAAAACATGCTTTGGTGATACAGCTTTTACATCTGCTGGTCCCAAACTTTGGAATAGCTTACCTCGTAATCTCAGGGAGATCAATGATATTAACATGTTTAAGAAAATGTTGAAGACTCATATGTATAATGTATAATTGTTTTTTTTTTTTTTTATATGATGTTTACTTGTTTTATTTTCAAATATTTTTTCCGCGCTTTGATCATTGGAAAGGCGCTATATAAATAAATGTATGTATGTATGTATGTATCAAGAAAGAGTCAAAGATTTGTTTGTAAAACATTCCTTTCACATCATGAATTGCAGATAAATCAAAAGAAATTTGGAGTTTGCATTAGATCTCATGAAAAGACCAATTCTAAATATTCTACTATAGACGGCAGTATTTACACATTTCTGAAATAAAAATGGAGCGTCACCGACTTCAAAAAATCCATTTAAAGAACACTATATTTTACCACTTCCCCCTTTTACCATTGACTTCTACCGTAAAATCAAAATAAAATAAGACAAAAAAAATTATAATTAGGAAAATGGCTTTAATTTTTTCTCTCTTTTATACACGGTTTGGTCCTTATATAGTTCTTTAAAAAAACGTAACGACACCAACTTACTTTTTTTGAGATATTAAGCAAAATAAATCAAAACATTGGCATTTTTTAGCAATGACTAATACCTTAAGCACTGTGCGTTTTGAGCCCTGCACCCTCAGAAGTAATGCGCATGGTCTTATGCATGAATATAAAAATGATGCACGTGTAAGATTGTGTTTTATTAAAGGGCAAGATACAGTACTCTAAAAGCCTGGGATAAATACTTTGAAATTGTGTCCAATACCGCTGATATCAGCTCACTCGTGTCCGACACAGTTTCTGTGCTAAGCCACCTTAAACATTGCTTGAAAAATTGCCAAGTCCACGTTCAAAAGTGTTTAGTGTGTCAACCTGCCAAAAGTGCAAGGCATTAACTCGTTCAATAATCATCAGTTGGCAGAGCAAAATTGTCTCTTGCATATAGCTTGACGATACAATCGTATTTGATTCTTCGCATAAGCCATGAAAGTTAGCTTTATCAAATTGATAATGGCCTGCCTGCCGGGGAAGGGGGTACTCAATTATGAATCGATAAGGGTGTGCCACTCTAGATTCAAAAACAGATGATTTTATTATTCTTTAGATGATTTTGCAAATTTGGACTCATTTCCAATGTAGATTTTTGCCTAAAAACCAACTGATTTTAAGCATTTTTTCCTTGGATTTAGAAGATTGGGACTTGGTCTATAGATATTTTGGGAAAATGGGACCCATGCCTTATGATTTTCTACGATAAAGTTTACCCATTGAACATCACGTCCCTGTATATCATATATACGTGGGTTACCCCCCGGCCCCACACACTACCAACGTGTCAAGATGATTGAATTGTGACCGCATCATCGATGTAGTATTTGTTTATCTTCCTTAAATGGACAGAAATATTCACTAGAGCTTTATGATGTGCCAAAGAGGTGCCACTTAACGTATTCTGTAATTCCTTAAAGGTTTGCTTCAAACTACATCGCTGGAACTAATGCAATTTTTACCTACAGAATTCAAAGATGTGTCAGGAAAACATGTGTTTATTTTGCTCTGGTGGATGAAGTATTGACAAGAACAAATCTAATGTATCTACTGAATGGACATAAGCCAAATAAAATAACTAGTTTGTCTCACAAGCTCACAGGTGGCTTGAAAATTAATGTGGAATATGATTTCTTATTTTGCCCTGTTTATGGTATATCAACTATTAGTTTTGAGCTCCACATGTAGATGTTTCTCAAGGACCAAGCATACATTTATGGTTACAAACAAAGTGAAGAAGTATTTTATTCCATCATGTTCATGAATTTGTTTTTGAAAAAATTACCACAAACTTTTTTTCTAGATCACCAGATTTTACAAACATGCACGGTAGCATTGAGTCAATCTATTTCTTTTTATTTGGCTTTAGTTAAATTGGTGCAAGGCCGAACAAATAATGAGTCTGTTTCTGGTACATGCCTGAAAAGTGTAATGTGAAATTATTATTTTTTTTTTGTAATTCTTGAAAACATAATACTGTTTTTCATTTTTCAAGTAACAAACCCAGAGCCATATCAAACACATGGACAGGTGAAATTTTAAAATTATTTATGTATCATATAACAACTCAGTTCTACATATTTTCCATTCAAAAACGGTGAGCAGTACGCACAAGACCACTCTTTCTCAACAAAATAGTATTCCTGTGTCCTTCAATAAGTTCATCAGGTTTCTTGACAAATCAAGATAATATTCCTTCTTCAAAACCAGTAAACAGATTAGCAGATTTATATACTACTACTAGGTCAGTATACTAGGTCAGTATATTTCATCAGAAATGCGATGACCCAGCCTCTGACTCCCTTCTACTTTTCAAGGCAGGGAGATAAAAAGTAAAAGTGAAGCATTATCAGAAACAGACAGATCACAAAGCGTTAATCCCCAAACTAATGGGGGCTGCACTTTATTTGAAAGAAGAAGAAGTAGACTTGATATTTTGTAGGGCCATTGCTCCTGTACCATTTGGTCCTGGATCAAATCATTGGGCCAAAATCGCATAACAGCTTGAGATTCAGCGGTGTAAGGGATAAGAGATAATAGTACCAGCATTAAAGTGATGATCATATGTTAAAGCAATACTATAAAGTGTTAAAAATGAAGCACCACCTGTCACCAATGACTTTTGATTTTTTTTGGCTTATTGGGTTTGTTTTGTGTAGATATGAATATCCTCCAAACGATTTGGCTCAAAGATGCTTACTTTTTCTGTTATGGCCATTTGTTGAATTAAATTTGGGATCCCGATTTAATTCCACATGTATTAATTAGTATAGGAAAGGATACATGCACCTTTTATTCATATTCGGTGGCAAAACAATTTTGTGACAAAATATACTTGAAAACACTTTTAGATAGTCACATTCCTTCATTTTATGCTGTTTTTACTGTAAACTATTTTTTATCAAAATCTTATAGTATTGCTTTAATGAAAGATGTAATCACAATATCAAAAAGCCATCAGTCAATTTAATACCAGTTCGGCGGAACTCACAATTCTGATACGTATCCGAATTCGGATACCCACGTACATTTCGTATCCATATTGTGATACCTGTATCAGAATACGGATATGGAGGGGTATCTGAATTCTGATACGTCTGTCGTGGCCAGGAAACAAATCAATGGCGCAAGCTGGCAAGTACATGTAGATCATCTTTCTTGCATTTATGATAAATTTATCTGTGGAAATGTCATTTCCATCTGTGCAATTCCTCGGGACAGCTTCCTGATAGCTCCTTATCACAGAAGGCAAAATAATTTGGCCACTACTTTCTTAGAATTTAGATGACAAATGATGATAATGTTGTTGACTTTTATACATACCGGTATGGCGCACGGCGATGCTGAATATTCATTTCAGCTGATATCCCGTTTCAGCTGTTTTTAATCCAAATTCGGATACGGGTATCCGAATTGTGATACGGAGTATCCGAATTTGGATACGTATCCGAATTGTGAGTTCCGCCGAACTGATACTGCTACAGTCCAGTAGGTAAATTTTAGTTTGGTCAATGAAAATGACTGCACACACATATGTATGTTTTTGGGGGTTTTGTTATAACCTTTATGTGGATAATAGGATAATATTATCCGCACTAACCCTAACAAAACAAAACCTCATAAAAATCCCATTCCACAAAATCAAGAAAATCGCTTTTAAAGTACAAATATGTCATAGACCGGAGTTAGCTATGGTCACGAAATCACTGCCATGGCAGCGCCTGCTCAGTGTCTTTACGTAGTGAGCATGGACCGAGGTGCAGGAGGTCCCGGGTTTGAATCCGAGGGACCACCCATTTTTAACAAAGGTGCTTAAAAGTGTAAGGGGTTAAGCCGATGCTCAAGCGTTAATAAAGGACGTGATTATTAGATCAAAAAGCATCGGTCAATTTGATATTGTTACAGTCTAGTACGTAAATATTAGTCAATAAAAAATACATGTACCATATGTTAACTAATAAATGATTTCATGGTTTTGACTTTGTGATTCTCAATCCATAGGGTGCTAAAAGACCTTTAATGGATAATGGGATAATATTGCCAGCATTAAACTGATGATCATATGTTAATAAAGAACGTGATTATTAGGTCAGAAAGCATCGGTCAAAATGCTATTGTTACAGTCCAGTACGTAAATACTGGTCAATAAAAAATACATGTACCATATGTTACATAATATTTACCAAGAAATGATTTCATGGTTTTGACTTTGTGATCCTCAATCCATAAGGTGCCAAAGACCTTTATAGGATAATGGGATAAATTACCAGCATTAAACTGATGATCATATGTTAATAAAGGACGTGATTATTAGATCAAAAAGCATAGGTCAATTTGATATTGTTACAGTCCAGTACGTAAATATTGGTCAATATAAAATACATGTACCATATGTTTAGTAACAAATGATTTCATGGTTTTGATTTTGTGATTCTCAATCCATGAGGTGCCAAAGACCTTTACTGGATAATGGGATAAATTACCAGCATTAAACTGAGGATCATATGTTAATAAAAGACGTGATTATTAGGTCAAAAAGTATCGGTCAATTCGATTTTGTTACAGTCCAGTACGTAAGTATTGGTCATTTAAAAATACATGTACCATATGTTAACTAACAAATAGTTTCATGGTTTTGACTTTGTGATTCTCAATCCATGGGGTGCCAAAGACCTTTATAGGATAATGAGATAATATTGCCAGCATTAAACTGATGATCATATGTTAATAAAGGACGTGATTATTAGGTCAAAAAGCATCGGTCAATTCGATTTTGTTACAGTCCAGTACGTAAATATTGGCCAATAAAAAATACATGTACCATATGTTAACTAACAAATGGTTTCATGGTTTTGACTCTGTAATTGTCAGAGACCTTTTTAAAATCTGTTCATCTCTGGATCAACATGTTCAACCAATCACACACCAGTTTAAAGCAATACTATAAGATTTTGATCAAAAATAGTTTATAGTAAAAACAGCATAAAATTGAGGAATGTGACTATCTAAAAACGTTTTCAAGTGTATTTTGTGAAAAAAATTGTTTTACCACAGAAAATGGATAAAAAACATATGAATATTTTCCTATACTAATACATGTGGAATTAAATTTAGGATCCCGAATTTAATTCAACAAATGGCCATAACAGAAAAGTAAGCATCTTTGAGCCAAATCGTTTTGAGGGTATTCATATCTACCCAAAACAAACCCAATAAGCCCCAAAAATGAAAAGTCATGGGTGACAGGGGGCGCTTCATTTTTAACACTTTATAGTATTGCTTTAAAGGAGCTTGGTCCGATTTTTCAAAATATAGTTTTCAATATCTTATGAAAGATGACCACCAAAGAGTTCCAAGCTTCAAATTTCAGCTGAATCGGTCAAACCATTTAAGTTTATGGGCAATTTTGTATTTCTGAGTCTCCTATTCGCACTGTGTAAAATTAATTATGGTTACCATATATCATACAAATTTTCAAATATATCTCCAAAACGGAACATAACTCAGTCGTGAAATTTGACATTGATTATGAGAAAAATATGAGAATTTTTTACAAAATCTCAAAAAGTTTGAAAAAACGTTTGAGGCAAACTGGCCATGCTCCTTTAAAACCTAATAATCAAGGTTAAAACAAAACTTTAAAATCCTATCTTTAGGGTTTTTATTACTGAATTTTTTGACTGATTTTAGAAAAAAATGGGCAAATATGTATTCCTACCAACTGTTGAGTAAATCAAAAAAGCATCAAAGGTCAAATGATTTTGCCAAAGTGTTGTATCACATTTGCTAAATAGTTCGCCATTGGACTCTTGCTTCTGCTTAGAGTTTTGCCCAACATTTGGCCAAAGATGTGTGCCCAACGGTGATTTATTGTTTTGCCCAACTTTGTTTGGGATGTGTACCTAATCAAATTTTGGGTGAAATCAACCCAAAATTGTTTAACTTTCTTACAGTGGTTTGGTAGATGTCTAAACCCTTCAAACCTAAAAAGTTGCATACTTTTTTTGTTATGGCCATTTGTGGAACTTTATACAGGATCCCAAATTTTAATCCTACAGAATCATTTGATGCATTTTCATCAAGAGAAAAAAAATATGTAAATGAATGCACTTTGGTTATCATAATCCTTCATTTGAAATTCTTTTAACTCGAATCTATTTTGAACCTTAAACTTCTGTAAAGTGTTAAAAATGAAGCGCCCCCTGTCACTCAAGACCTTTGATTTTTTTTTAGCTTACTGGGTTTGTTTTGGGTAGATAGTAATACCCTCCAAATGATTTGGCTTAAATATGCTTACTTTTTCTTTTATGGTCATTTGTTGAATTAAATTCGGGATCCCGAATTTTATTCCACATGTATAAGTATCGGAAAGCATGCATGTGCTTTTTATCCATTTCTCAATGGCAAAACAATTTTTTGACAAAATACTCTTGAAAACACTTTTAGATAGGCACATTCCTTCATTTTATGCTGTTTTTACTAAAAACCATTTTTTTTTATCCATTTTCAATGGCAAAACAATTTTTTGACAAAATACTCTTGAAAACACTTTCAGATAGGCACATTCCTTCATTTTATGCTGTTTTTACTAAAAACCATTTTCGATCAAAATCTTATAGTATTGCTTTAATATTCCTTTTAATAC
>JXSR01S013071.1:6238-16652 GCA_000969725.1 Ophiothrix spiculata
ACTATAGTATAGGGTAGGGTCTCCTCTATCCATTGATACCAAGATCATGAAAATCGGTCAAGGCGTTACGTAATTATGACGTCATAAAGTTTTTCAAGACCGAAAAAAAATCGACTTTTGGCAAAAATGGCCACTTTTTCAAAAAAATTCAAAAAATCGCTATAAAAGTTCTAAATGTCCGATTTTCGTAGGATTTTTTGCTAATAAATAAAAGAATTAACGATTCTAACATGTCCTGTAAGTTTCAAGTCAATAGCATGCAGATATTTTTCAAAATGGCGACTTAAAATTTCCGAGGTGGCAACCCCCCCCTACCCGTCGACTTTGACGGCCTACCATAACCCCAACTTAGGTGGTACCCCCGATTTTTTTTCATCAAAATGACTGCAAAGGATGTAAAAACAATTACCCAAATGCTCAGGGTCGCTTTGTTTTGCGTTTTAGTGCAATCAGCGATCTTCCGTTGGGGGGGGGGGGGGGGATGGTACCCCCCTTAGGAAGACGAGGGTTAAAGTGGTTGGCTATTTATAGTTATCCTGCATCACGACCTTTTTTGTTGTCATGGTTGTGACATCATGATCTTTTAATAAAGATGATTAAAGAATAAGATCATATGGGAATTTCAATGTCTTGAATCTTGATTCTGGGAATAGAATAGTTTCCAGTTGTCTGCAATTTCTTTGTAGGACAATTCCATCGTCAGCTGTAAATGGTCAACTATTTTAAACATAACGGATATTATGATAGCAGGAACCATGCTTTAACTGCACCTTTAGTAACAATTTCAACCAACAATTGCTAATTCTATACCCATCTTCTTTTTTTTTCCAGACTTCTGCCAAAAGAACCGGAGACCAACCATGATACAAAAAGACCAGTTTATGGTGAAAAGGGTAGCTGCTAGGATCAAAACCATTCGTCTACATCAGTACTGCAGGGTATTAATAGAAGAGGATACGCTGTCACAGCATCTTTTCAGTAAATTAAAATGATGCAGATACATTTTATTTTTCAAAATTGATCAGAATACACTAGTTGAATTCTAGTTCTACCAAATTAAATTGAACAAGGGCGAGGTCACTTAAGCACAGATAAAAAGCATGCATGACAAAAAAGTTAAAAAGAAACATACCTCTATATTAGATTTGACCTTTGTGAAAGAACCATTTTATCATGACTTTTAATTTTAACATGGTTAGCTTTAATGTTTTTTCAATAGTGTTATATGACACACTGAAAGGTACATCATCTGATCATTGCAACAAAGTCAATTCTGAGATATGGCCAACTGAAGTTAAAAATGACCGGAAATGGTAGGAAGTCGATTTTGAGATATAGTAAAAATGTTTGGTTTCTTAAAAGGTATATTTTCAACCAATCAGTTTAGTATAAAAAGTATTAAAAATACAATCTTTTAAGATTTAATGACCATGTCAGATTCATTACTTGCACAAAAATATCTGTTGGCATAGACAAAAGCAAGTCAAATCAAGCACAAAACCCTTAATTTCCAACACTTGTAGCTGAAACTTGGAATGAGCAGTTTTTTTATATACTTTGATTATTTGAAAGATTATAAAGTGTAAATCGTGTCTGCTAAATTTGGTTGAAATCTGACATCAAAGAATGTCATCCACTACGGAGTTTTTGAACAAGTACTTGTAATTTCAATAAGGCAATAGTATAGGCTTCATTGACATCTTGAATTACTATGGCGTTTTACTCAGAAGTTATAACTACCATAGTCTGATTTTAGCTGTTATATTTTTGGCTTTGACTTTTGAACCAAAAATTGGATTGGCACAAATTTGGTACCGTATTAAAGAAGAATAAACAAGCTGTCCCTTGATACCAATTAATCAGTTTTGACTTTTTGACCAGAGATGTAACTTTCTATGTGCCATGTGCTGTGTCACATATTCTTAAATGACCACACTGTTATTAATATTACTAATGTGCTAGTGTGATTTATTTGCAGATATCACAGTTATTGTGCATTCAGAGTCCGGTGATTTCATCACTGCAACATCGCTCAATACGCAGTCTTTACATTTTATAGTGCACTTTTCGTAGCGCATGTAATAGTGTGTTCTGCGTCTAGCGATTATATCACTGTAACATCGTTTGATATACAGTCTTTACGCACGTTACGAAAAGTACGCCTTCTTATTTCCAGACTGCGTATCGAACAATGTTGCAGCGATGAAGTTGCTGTTCTCTGAATTAAGAGTGTGTATCTATCGATGTTGCAATGATGAATTGCTGGACTCTGAATGCACCATTATAATGTATCGAAAATAAGGGTTTCACTGGCCAATGCCTTAAATAAAAAGGTTCAATTGTGGAAGAATTTGGCTTTGCATACAGTATTTTATTTTTGTATTGTTCTGAAGTTGGGTATATTCAGTGCAAGTTTTGTTACTCATCTGTAGTAGTTTGTTTATGAATTAAACATGTATTTTGTTTTGGCATTTAATTGTAACTGTAGTTGAATCTTGTACACTTTTTGTGCTTATTGTCCTTTTTCATACCATGTGCAATAAGTGTATGGTGAAATGGGTAGACTAGCAAAAGAATACATGCAGTAAACTGACAATATATTGATATGTTAAAGTTTCCAAGAGTCATTCCCTTTCTGTACAATTATAGACCAAGCGTAAAATCAGAGTAAATTTGCGATTTGTTAAGCTTTGTTTTTGGTATCAGCTTATTTAATTTGTGGTGTTATTTATTTAAAGAGGCTGGGAGGGAGGGGAAAATTTACATTAAACACACACAATGTGACATAACTAAAATATCTCAATATAACAAAAAGTTTAAAACAAGACAAAACACATAAGATAAGCACCAACTATTTGCAGAAGAAATCTGGTTCCGTTTTAATTTTCAAAATTAAAATTCAAGTATAGTATTTGGGGGTTCCATGAAGCTTGTCCACAATCAGTTCTTATGGCACAATTTGAGAATATTTTCAAATTATATAGTTATCATATCTTAAGCTTTGGTTTGATTGAATATGATCAAGACTGACGCTGAAGCAATGAAATTTGATTTAAAATTATGTCAAATAATTAAATTTTGCAGACCATTGATGATGGCAGCATTATGGTACTTCATATGTGTCTGTCCTTTAGGGAAGTGTTTGTTTTTCGCAGAATTCGGTATAGCAATTGGTTGGTTTTCATCACAAATAAATGCACCCAATTTGCCTAAATTGGATGCTCAAACATCATTTGAAGTCAAATCTTAATTATTTCAAAGTCAGGGCCAAGTAAAGGCAATAAGTGCAAATTCAATATGGCCTCCACCCCAGGAGTATACTGACGGTGTCCTGTCAAGGTCACTAAAGTTAAAATGCCATTTGCAGTCTAATCTCAAAAATGTTCAAAACTTAAGTACTTGCAAATGATAGTACCCTACTGTATTCCATTAAAGCAATACTATAAAGTGTCAAAATGAAACGCCCCCTGTAAATCATGACTTTTGATATTTGTTTAGCTTATTGGGTTTGTTTTGGTAGATATTAATACCCTCCAAACGATTTGGTTTACATATGCTTACTTTTTCTGTTATGGTCATTTAAAGAATTATATTCGGGATCCCAAATTTAATTCCATATGTATTGCTATTGGAAAACACGCATGTGCTTTTTACCCGTTTTTCTGTTTTTGACAAAATACACTTGAAAAGGATTTTAGATAGTCTCATTGCTTTATTTTAAGCTGTTAATACTCAAAACTATTTCTGATCAAAATCTTAATAGTATTCCTTTAATGGGCATATCACATTGACTGTAAGCCAAAGATGTACAACCTTTAATAATATATTGCCTGTATTGCACAACAATAAGCAGGGGTTAAACTCATATTATCATTCAGTAGTCAAAAATGCAACTTGGAATATACCGTATGATAACAAATGTGTGTTATACCATTGTGATATCACAATTTATCACTTCTGTTATTTCCATGTTTCATACAAACAAACTTTTTCAATGCAACTAAACATTACACAGTCCCTCAATATGTGCAATACACTATAGTTGTATTCAGAAAACACATGTCCGGTTAAGCAATACACCCATTTGATGCGAGAAATATCTTACAGGCAGTGTGATAAAATGAAATTAAATATGGCAATACACAAGACTATACATCAGCTAATATCCAATTTGATGAAATTGCTTTTTTGTCTACTGAATGATAAATTTATAAAATATTTATTTCTGAACTTCTCCATTCGAATGGTTTCATATCTTTATTTCATTATACATATTGTAATATACATAAATGAACAAAATAAAAATTGTATTATACAGAGTATTTATATTTGTGTAAACATTGTCTAGTAATATATGTCATGTAATTTTGAATTTGTCAACAGTTTGTGGAGGTCACAATTAATAAAACAATGAATTTCTTGTTCAGCTGCCTAAAAATGGTATATCATTATATGATTGTGTTTACACTTTTCATTTAATTTTGCACCTTTGATTTTGGCGGACATTTTATTTTGAATCGCCCAAGTCATAACACAAAATATGTATCTAGTGATAGAAAGTTGCCATCTGAAGTCAAATGGTTATAGAGGGCGCTAAAATCCTCCAGTTTTAACAAATTTTAGACCTATTTTTGTCTCTAGGAAAATAAAAATGCATATTTTTGATTCAATGAAATGTACAGGATACTTCCTCTATGCATTGAGCTACCTTGTCATGGTTGCTTTGTTTTATGACTTAGGCTAGTTTAACTCTTTCACTCCGGCAAGCCGCTCACAGCGGCTCACAAAAACGTGCACGATTGGCCGGAATTTCTAATTCGACGCATTTTTTCAAATTGCTCTTAAAAGAAACTACAAGCCCTAATTGGTTGTAAATTCACCAGTAAACAGTTAAAGCAAAGAGCTATCTAGCGCCACCATTTTTATTAGTAAAGAGAACAACCCTGTTGATATACAATTATCATATGCTATCATAAAGTGATGTGTCTGTGAGCCGCTTAGAGCGGCTTGCCGTCCAAATTGGATGGATTGTGAAAATGTTATTCCGGAGTGAAAGAGTTAAATATTAAATGTCCCATATTAACATGTTTTAGAAAAAAGGGTGCTTGGAGAATGTTGCTCCTTAAATGGGTCAGGTGAAATATTGTCTTCTAAATCCCATACGTTTCAGGACCACGAGTAATATTTCAAGACATATATGTCCCAGAAGCATAATTTGATGATTATAATCTTCTCAAACGGGGTGGCACACTATATGGTTATGTGGTATATTTGACTTCAATGGGTGAATTTCAAAACAGTGTTTAATTTTTCTTCTGATTTAGAGGTATCAAATTGTTTGTCTTTGACCAGCGATCAAAAGTGCCAACGGTGACCCCATCGTCCAACCCTCTCTAGGGGGTTGAAGGTCAAAGGAAAGGTCAAATTATCAACTTTGTCCGATTGCAAAGCTTAATGTGTCAAATTGTTTTTTTCTTGGAACAGCGATCAAAAGGGTCCATTGTGACCCATCGCCCGACCTGTCCCTGAGGGTCAAAGGTCAAAAGAAAGGTTTTTTTTTTTACTTTGTCCGATTTCAAAGTTTAAGGTGTGAAATTGTTTGTCTTGGACCAACGATCAAAAGTGTCAATGATGACCTTGTTTTTCAACCTTTCTCTGGGGATCAAAGGTCAAAAGAAGGGTCAAATTTTCAACTTTAACCAATTTTAAAGCCTAAGGTGTTAAATTGTTCGTCTTGGATCAGCAATCAAAAGTGGTAATTGTTACCCCGTCGTCAGACCTTTCCCTGCGGATAAAGGTCAGATTTTCAACTTTGACCAATTTTAAAGGTTGAGGTGTCAAATTTTTCATCTTTGACAATCAATCAAAAGTGTCAATTGTGACCCCATCATCAGACCTTTTCCTGGGGGTCAAAAGAAAGGTCTAATTTTCAACTTTGTTTGATTTTAAAGGTTAAGGTGTCAAATTGTTCATCCTTGGATCAGTGATCAAAGTGTCAATTGTGACCCCAAAGTCCGATCTTTCCTTGGTGTACCTTGAACGCGATAATATGATTTGCATGCAGAAGGACAACCGGCAGGGTTCCTATCTCTTCAGAGACAGGTCTAAGTCTAGTTGTTTTTCTTTCTTTATTGATGGTAAAACTACTTAAAGATTCATCGACATAATTTAATTAAAATGTGACCCGATCAAGGGGAATGAGTCTGAAAATATTGAAATTGAGTTATAGATTAATTAAAGGTTGAACATTCTTTTGTTTTCCATTGTTTTTAAAGTTTGAAGTATGGTGTATCTCTGGAATCAGATGATTGATAATGATGCGATTTTGGATCAAAATTAGCATTTTTAATGCACAATAAGGTTATAATAGGAATTGAAAATTTGATGATTGACGACATGCGACTCATTTCCCTTGATAATGTCACAAATATGCATGATACTCTGAAATAACGGTATACTATACACACTAACATCATTAATTGATATGAATTTGAGAAACTGCAAAGTTCATTAAAAGTTGGCATATTTTAAGACACTTTAATTAAATAAGCTTTAAAGATGAATTTATAGCCGAAAATATTTTCATGATTTGGCACGTGACGTGGAGGTGACTTGTTAAGTAGTGTGTCATGAATACCAAAACGTGGCTTTGTTTTGCCGCTTCAGCAAGGCAGCTAAAATTGCACACGCACGGGTGCATTAGGTTAGGATGTTTACTTTGTTTCCAAATATTTGAGCAAATTAAGATATAGTAAAAATTCTTGGAGTCAAGTTGGGTATATTTTAGCCTGAATTTCAAGACTTATGTGGTGACAACTGCCCTTAATTTGGGTTACAGTGCAGTGTGATGTCGATCAAAATGAAACAATGAACCCTCTTTGATCCAAAATATCCGACGACAGTAGTACATAATACTCAATGGTTACTTCTATCGACTGAACTATGAAATGTTGTAGGTGCAGCCACCACAAGCCCCTGATATCGCGACAATATTTCGGTGCTCACCGATAAATATACTCCTTTGTACTAAGGAATCACTTTCTTGTTAACAATATTTTCTGCTTGGTTAACTTTCAAGTACGGCTTGTGATTGGCTCTTTTAAAGCAGTGACCGACTCATTACCATACAGTTTATCCTGGTCTTGGGAAAAATGTCTCACTGCTTAAAGCCTTGTGCCACACCCTTCTGGCTACGCCACTGTTGCAGTGTGATAAGTATAATGTTAGGCAAAAAGCACAACAAATGATAGAAATGTTGGCCTGACCATGTCCATAGATCTGCACTACAAAGTAAAAACGCAGTATGTTCATTTATTTATAAAGTATAGCAGATACTTCCATTAAACGTAAAATTTCACTTCAATTCATCCCCATGCAAAAACGTTGTATGTACATAGATTTGATATAGTAGATACTGCCTTTAGTAAAGGAAGAAAATTGATGATCTGCTATAAATTTGTGCAGGATTTCTCCAAGGGAAAAGGAAGTAGCTTGCAATGTATTTGTTACACACATACTGCATTTTTACTTTGATGGGCAGAGATCACTAAGTGATGGATGCAAAAATGTAACAACAAGAGCTACATGGTTCATTTCGGGGAATGAGTACATTGAACCAAATGCACACAAATTAATGAAGACTTTTTTTTTCAAATTTATTTTCTTTTTTGAATTATGCAACCAAATACCCAGGTTACCGTGGCAACAAATTAAACAATCCAGAGATATTATTTTGTGTGCATTGTTGCCATGTACGAACCTGCCAAATATGAACCATTCGGTTACATTTGTGCACATTTTAGCCAATCAAAGGCCTAGCTCATTTACCATTGCAACCAGAGAAAGAAAATAAAAGAAAAAGAAGAGTGTTTTTCAAAACTAGGCATTGGGTGCTGTAATATATATAGTGTGTCCCGCCGCGGCAAAAGGATGCAGTTGTCAGCTCGTACATGTAGCTCATTGTAGCATATCATATGTATACTAGTTGTATACATCAGATATGCTACAATAAGCAACATGTACGAGCCGACAACTGCATCCTTTTGCCGCGGCGGGACACATATAATACTTGTTGGCAACACGTCGGGAAAGTTATGAAAAAGGCAGCGATGGCTACTCCCCTCAAAAAATCAACCATCCCCTTAAAAAATCAACCTACCCCTTAAATATCATTGTTGGAAAGCCATTTAATTTATCTGCAATCTGACATGTATATTTACAAAAATAAAAAACGAACATAGATCACCACCTCGTAAACAGGAATCTCCCATGCCCTAATTAAAATGCCAATTTGACTTTTCTTGAAAGGTTTAAATCAAATCAAATATGAAGGGGTTATAGTATACACCTTGACTGATTTACTCTCACAAACTAGCAATGTCTTGCTATCTGATGTCATTGCAATACTACGTGTATCCTTGTGGGAAATTGATATTGGCATAGAATCAAGGTATTTGCCAGACTCATCATAGCATAAAACATAGTCATAGTTGCAAACAAAGATAATACCATTATGGCAGTAAACATTCTGTAGAATCCATTCATGCTCTTTAGGATAGAGAATAGACAACACATGTCCTGCATTACTTATTACCTGTGGACTATTATACATGCTCCTGCCTCCTATGACTATGTTACCTTGTGATGTCACTGCAATACTATTTGGTTGTATGCCTACCTTGATACTGTCTACATGAGTACCATCCTTCTTGTGTCTATATATGTACTTATTTTTGATGTCACTAAGAAGCAAATCACCTGCATGATCTATTGCCAGGCCACGCAGGCTTGCCCCAGGTGTTGCTGCTTTCCATGAGCCTTTGTACTTGCCACTTAATTCATACTGTTTAATGTGCTGACTCTGATTTGTCATAAAACAAGTATTGTCAGAAGTGACAGCAATCTGCCTTGGTCTGCTATAAGTATCAATGCTAGATTTCCATTGTCCTTCAATGCTGTAAATCTTAATCTGTGATGCCATCATATCTGCTATAACCACATCTCCATCAGGACTGAGTGCTAGATCAGTTGCCCATTTCAGCTCGCTAGGTCCATCCTCGCAACCAATCTTCCTCACCATATTCCAGGGACCAGCAACAATCTGTCTCTGTCTGGCTTCTAGTGCTGCTGCTGCTGCTGCTGCTTCTCTTGATAATGATGTTATCTGTAATGTGATTGAAATATACTGTATTTATATTTTCTGATAAATCCGCCTAAAACACTGCCATCTCAATAATAAATAAAATAAATGTCGGTGCTTATATAGCGCTTTTTCCAGAATTGATCAAAGCCCTTACCAAATGCGAATGTATTCCTATTGTATTCTCAATAAGTATTCGAAGACATGTACCTGAATACAACCAACCACTTAATTCTACATGAACATTAGTGGTTTAATACACAGAATTGTATTCAAACCACTATTGTATGTATTCAAACCACTTGTTAGTATTCTTGAGCCATGTGCTATGTATTCCTATAGGCCGAAATATTTAAATGAGGAACCACAAATAAGTATTCGAACCATTAGTATGCAAATTAGAAGACGAATACTAGCTACACAATTGGTATTCGAACCACATATTAGTATTCCTGTAAGCTAAAATGTACATAATAGTATTCAAACCACTTGTTAGTATTCCTGGGATATTGCTTAGTATTCCTATAGGCCAAAATATTTAAATGAGGAATCCAAACAAGTATTCCAAATACTAGTATGCAAATTAGAAGAGCAACACTAGCTTTAAATCAGTATTCCAACTACTTGTCAGCTGAAATATAGAATACTTACATCATGCTGGAATAAGTATTCCAACCGCAAAAAAAAAAATACCCAGCATGCTTCAGTATTCTGACCACAAAAATACCCACAATGCTGCAGAACACAAATATTCACCTCGACGCACAGGTAATGCAGGAACTTAAGGTCATTAGCTTGCTATATTTCTGCTGTGTTGTTGACTGTTTCACTGGGTAGACATATGATAGGATAGACATACACAGGGAACTTGTGCCACCGTTTGAAACGCCATAGAAGCAATTGCCACAGAGAGAGGTGGAGGAGCAGGCCTTTCGTACACAGTGGCAATTGAAATTTCAAACACACTTAATTGTTAAATATTTTGGTCATCCACAATACTTGGAAACTTATCAATGTATAACATGAAAAGGACATGTTGTCCACGGGACCATACCACAGGTTTTCGTGCAGTGCAAAAGGCAACTTTTTTACATCGCTGTTCCATATAATCCTAATGACGTATAGGTCATCGAATTAAACTGTGTGTTTTATTCAATAAAATTTATACGATAGTGAGTCGGGACAGGGCCTTAATGCAGTGCGGCCGCGTCTTTCGGTCAGTAGCAAGAAAATTTAAATCGACCATGTCATTTTTGTGCTAATTAGCATAAACTC
>JXSR01S013072.1:15935-26725 GCA_000969725.1 Ophiothrix spiculata
CATGTAAACATTTTCATAGATACTATATCTCAAACTCAGCTGCAAAAAACAATTTCAGTATTAATTTTGGCTACGATAAAAAAATAATTAAAAAACCCTTCATTTGAAGAGATTCTTTTGACTGATTCTGATAATTTGTAAAAAATAAAAACATGTAAACATTTTCATGTATGATACTATATCTCAAACTCAGCTGCAAAAAGAATTTCAGTATTAATTTTGGCTACGATAAAAAAAAAATAAACAAATCCCTTCATTTGAAGAGATTCTGGAAAGTAATTCCAACGTACATCTGATTCCAATTTTGTGTACCTAAACATTATAAAAAGTATAATTTTGATTTGCATGTTTATCTCTGGGTATGAGGTTATTCTATAAAAGTGTGTACTGATGCAATAAGTCAGGAAAGAGGTAAAGTTCTACTTGTAAAACATTGTTTTTACTTCATATTGTAGATAAATCAAAAGGAATTTAAATTATTCAATTGAATTTGCTAATAAAGCCTATTTGAAGATTTTGACTCTAGGGGACAGTTTTTTTTGTTGTCAACAACGATAATTATAAATGAAAGAAAATATAAATATGTTGATATACAGGAACTGAATTTGACAATAAAACTTTGCATGCTTTCGTCATTGCTGTTATAGTCATCTGAAAATAAAAACCTTTTCATTCTGGGCGGGACTAAATCGCACCGTGCGTTAACAACAAACCAATCAAATCGATCACCAAGTCACACAGTGTCAAATCACGCAAGCTCACGAGTATCGCGTGAGTTGTGTTTGAACTTTAACATCGGCGCACCAGACGCGTAAAAATGAAAAGGTTTTCTTCACGCGACTTTAACACTGTCAATGATATAAAAATCACAAAATGTTTGGAAAAAATTTTGGGGATGATATGCTGAACTTTTCCGATGCCCCTTTAAGTGAATAGTGCCCTCTGCCACTCTCCTACAAATTGTGACATACATGCCAAGGCCTAAAAAAAATATGTTCGTTTGCCCTCCGCGACCGACCCTAAAATGCCAAAAATTTGGGTCGGGTATTTTAGGTTTGTTTTCCCTTCAAACACTTAAAAATATGAAAACTCAATATTTTCAACAGAAAATGTAAAATTTAGCTGTATTAAGTCACATTTAGTAGTATAAAATGCTTATTTCCTCTAAATAATGACCAACAATCTTTAATTAAGCCCTGCATTGCTTGATATTCACGATAAAATCCATGGAATGACATATCTTTCTTTAAATATATGTAAAGAGTAAAAAAAAAACACGACACAAAATTTTAATTTTTCCACTGGAGGGCAAACAAAGAAGTGTGTTTTTTTTCACTCTTAAAGGTAGAACCTTTAAAGGATGTTTGTCAGTGATGAATACTCACAGAAAGTTTGCATTATGTTCTAGGTTTGATCAAGTTGAGTTGGATTTTTTTTACATATTTAATTTACACCCATTTAACTGCTTTGAGCATGGAATAAAACTGAAAACGCCAGTGCAAGAAAATAGCTCCCTTCTGTAAATTATACTTAAAAATATAAATGCATACAAATCTCTGAAAATGCTTTCACATCACTTAAAAGCATTTCCATGTCTATATCCCAATCATAGTGTCACATTTAACCTTGTAGTTGACTTTTTTAGACATTGTTTGATAATTGTTATAGTATATATATGCTATATTTAAACAGCCAGCACCTGGCCAGTACAACTCCACGAGCTCCCCTCTGCAACTATATATTAATTATCTAACAATGTCTAAAACAGTCAACTAAGAGGTCAAATGTGACAACTATGATTGGGATATAAGACATGGAAATGCTTTTTAGGGATGTGAAAGCATTTTCAGAGATGATATTTTGTAAATATAATTTACAGAATGGAGCTATTGGAGTTGGGGTTTTCTTGTACTGGCGTGTTCAATTCGTCTGACATATAGTATAACTAGTTCCTTTCACCACATGGGCCAAAAGGACATTTCCAAAAATGTATTCCAAATCATTCAATCGTGTCAAAGAACAGAGGGCGTAAATCTTTTACATCCTTTAATCTAATCAGTAACTCAAAACCAATCAGCTAATTAAGACAGACATTATAACCAACGCTCATTGTGTGCACCCATGTAAACTTGCCCAGTGGACAAACCTGATTTTGACTCTTTTTGCGCAAATGGCAATAACTTCGCAATGCAAGCTTTGTTTGACATGAAATTTTCACCATACAAGGACAAGATACCATAGTTTATGAATATATAAAAAATATTCTCGAATTATTTTCCAATTTTAAGTTATGTGACATTAAACTTCAATAACGCTTTTATTGGTCCACCCTGTATATATATAGAAAGTAAAACTACTTATGAGACCATTTCTGCACCATGAAAGACCAGTGACTATTCTAACAAAATTTCAATGATATAGCTCCATCCCAGAGGATGGTTTAAGACCTTACCATAATACATAGTAACAGCTACGTGAGCATGAATGAACTATTTAATGGAATGTTCAGCAAGGTCAAACTGCTGTGTATTGTATGGGAAAGATGTTAAATGTCACACTTGACTGTATTATTGGGGTTTTCTTGTACTGGCGTGTTCAATTCGTCTGACATATAGTATAACTAGTTCCTTTCACCACATGGACCAATAGTCTTCAGCTTGGTCAGAAGAGTTGCTGCACGACATTCCTTCTCCTCTTCCGAAAAGGCCGTATCAGGCTTCAGTCTATGCAGTTGAAATGAATTCATGTCGTCGGAAGAAAAAGAATGACACTTTGTCTGGTGTGGATGAAATGAATTCATGTCTTCAGAAGATTGGTGTGGATTAAATGAATTCATGTCTTCAGAAGATCTGTAGGTGGGAAAATAAAGAATAAACATTCATTTGACATGGTGGGAGGTCCATGCTATCAATTGGAAGGTTAAAACAAAGATCCAACTTGATGTGGTGAAAATACAAAACAATACAGTGTGTCCAAGAAAAAAAGGAAAC
Organism: Ophiothrix spiculata; assembly: GCA_000969725.1. Taxonomy (NCBI): domain Eukaryota; kingdom Metazoa; phylum Echinodermata; class Ophiuroidea; order Amphilepidida; family Ophiotrichidae; genus Ophiothrix; species Ophiothrix spiculata. The sequence goes on from JXSR01S013072.1 coordinate 18,926, forward strand.
CGAGATTTACGCCCTCTGTTCTTTGACACGATTGAATGATTTGGAATACATTTTTGCTAGATTAATGCACCAGAAAGTTCGCTTTCCAACGATACCAAATACTCCTACTTTGTTGATCTCAATCTTATTTAGTAATTACGCAATATTTCATGAATTTTGCATTTTATGCCTTTGCACCACTTTTTGTTAGAGTTATCTTCTTGCTCAGTATGTGCTTGAAGCCGTCCTGCAATAAGGACTCATTTTTCATTTAGGACTAACTTTTGGGTGACTAAGCATCGGATTGTTCTGAGATTTAAATTACTGAACACACACAAGTTATTAAAGAAGATTACATAATTTATATGCTTCTTATTTGAGCAATGGAAATTGAAATTTCATTTCAAACCATTCATCAGCTTGTCATTGTGTGTTTGATAGTACCTTCCTAGTTTAATCCTTACTCTCGCACGCTTAAATACAGTCTACGTCTGAATACGTCATGAAAAAATGTCCAGTTCCCCTCGGATCCCCCTGGGATTCGAACCCCTGACCCCCGCTATCCCGACCCAATGTCCAGCTATGCCAAGCCACCGAGCACGGCCTGCCCGGGCAGCAATTTCCTGATCATTTATATTTGCCGTCTGTGACGTATTCGGACTTAGGCTAATTCTTGATTTCTTACTGTAGTGCTTGTAGTATGTAGGAGGGTAAGGGTTAAACAAGCTGATAGCATTGCATTATGCATCTCACAGTTTAACTAAGCAGTGTGTTTTCTTTGTTACGGAATGAATGAGAACAGGTAGCCTTTAGGAAGTTGCCGTTACTTTTGAAGAGAGATTTCCTGCAGGGCTATCTTGAAAGCAAAGTCTTCAAAAATCCACCAAGAGACTTCAACGATCTTCGTGACAGAATTGTGACAGGAGTGTATTCATTGAGAGGACAAAGAGCAATTATCCATATTGTTGTCATATCAATACGTATCAGAGAATTGGCATGACTTGTGTATGATGCAAGCAGTTAAAGGACGCTATAAGAAATTCACAGTGACAATGACTTTTTTTATTTTGGTACAAAGCCACATTCAGTGAAATATGCCTTAAGTGATGTTAAATTTGAAAATTGCTTTGTTTTTGTGACTGATTTTGATATCATTTTGAAGAAAAGATACAAATAAATAAATAAAATATTAAACCTATAATGAAAGTTAATCAACAATGTCCAAGAATGGAGGGCGCAAATCTTGGTTTCTTTTTTTCTCAGACACCCTGTATAGGCCTAATAATACGAGGGGTATCAAAACTTTAGCCAGAAGAAATAGAGTATGCAGGAACGTTATCTTATTTAGAGATACTTGCATAGTCAATGTGCTAGTAACACATTTCTCCCACTTTTAACTGATTGTCCACAGACCGCTATTGCTTGGATCCTCTCTATTGAAAAAATCCGTTTTTATATTACAATGAAAATCAACATTTTCATGTTTGCCATGTTTTATTACGTCATTGTGACGTCATTCATTGACCGATTTCCATAATTTTGGTATCAATGGAAGGAGAAAACCTTATCCTTTACAATGGTATCAAGCAAATAACTAAGCTTTGGTTGTGTCATTAAGATTTACTGGGCCCTGTAATTCTTCAAATGCAGGGACTTAATTACACCGTATGCCTCAACTTCCACCATGCGGCTAATGTATTTATTAAGCTGGTAGGTAGATGGCATTAATTGCCAACTGTATAGTAAAACAACTAATGAGACAATTTCTGCACCATAATGTACATAAAGATGAGTGACATATTCTAACAAAATTTCATTGATATAGCTCAATCCCTTCTGCACAAAATTTAAAACATTTTTGACACCCCCTCAACCAAGAGCTCCAGACTGTATTTGAATGCAGTCCTATACAGGTTTACAAATATGTGGATCTACATGTAGGGGACAAAAAAAAAACACACCCTGTTTTACGGGCCCAGCCGACCCTAAATTTTGGTTTTGAAAAACAAAACTCAACTGTTATTTAGCCAAAATAATTTTGGCTAATTTATGTCTGAATTTTTTTTCTCATTTTTTCGGATTTTGGGATTATTTTAGAAAAAAATTTGCCCGTCCGACCGACCCTACTTGAAAGGTCCGCCCGCCCGTAAAACATATTGTTTTTTTCGTCTTAGGGGAAAAATTGAAAAAACTTGTGGAGAAGTTAGGCAATCTCCTTAAGTTGGCAATTAAACAGTTCTCTTCTTACAAACATGTCAGCATGATATGACCTCATGTTCCCTATAAAATAATCGACAACAAAAGATGACTTTGTCGCCAATTGTTGTTTGTGTCTGTTTGTATATGTTTGCCAACTTAGGCCGTATTTTTACTTTTTTGTGAGTGACCATATATATTGTGCCATATATTTTCAGCAAACATCCACCAATTATTCAATATCTATTCTAATTTACATTACAATGCATATTTGAGGAGAAATATATATTTTATATGATCAATATATAGGGATCATGCAACATATATGGTGTAGTTATTGATTTTTCATCATCAAACCTGCGTTATTATTAGAAAATACATTGGAAGCTATTGGAAATGTTTAAAGAGCGAATACTTGTCGCACCACATATATTATTGCTATGAAAAGGTAAAAATCGACCCTAATGCGTTAGCTTTTCGTTAGCTTCCAAGCATTCTTTTGGCGAAGTCAAGCGTGACCAGGACATTTTATCGCCTGCTTGTCACTCTATTACATATACACATTCCACATGACCACTCAACTTGAGCGGTGAAGTGACCTTGACCCAGGCGTTGTCAAATCAAATTTGTACGTGAGAAGGTTGATCCCATTTGGAGCTAAAATTTACACTTAACTAGATTACCTATCAGATCTGACCAAAATCAACATAAGTTTCCCGATAGTTTCCTTATAAATGCCTTGTGAGATATGGCTGAACAAAGTGTTTATGCGGCAATACTTTAAACCGCTAGTGTATACATATCATGGTGTCCATGAAAAATTATTTTGCTTTGTTACCTTTTGTTTCATTCTGCACACAAGCCTTAAGTTTAGTTTAAGAACAAGCAAATGGTTAACCTGCCCTTAAATGCAACATGGCTTCAAACAGCTTTGTAAATAGACAGTCATTTTTGTACTAAAACCAAACATAAATTTTTATAATAAAATGCCAAGTTTTGAGGCTTGCAAGTTTTTATTTAAGGACTGTTTTTAAATAACTTTATTAGTCTACTTAAAATTGTCTTTAAATAATTTAGTATTAAGTGATACATTGACCAAGAGCAGGACTTGAATTAATCAAGGGGTCACCAAGGCAATGTGATAGCTTCTGCTGCCAAGTCTTGATGCTCACAAACTGCATCAGATTGGAAGCATTCTTGAGTACTAAATGGCCTTAGTGCTCGTGTAAAGGATTGCCCTTCAAAACTCTACCAAGAGGCAAGAATCAAACTGATTTGTTGGGCCTCAAATGACCTTCAGTGGCAAGCAAATGATATGCTCTGTAAGTCCCCGATCAATTGGCTGTACCCATATGCTGTGTGCCCTTGTCTCGTTTTCCATTGTTTGTAATTGTGCGGCACTACACAGAAAATGAAGATTGCTTTGCTTAGTGATCATATCACTAGTCTTGTGTACGGCAGATATTCCTATGACCTAGACTTAAGTGCTTACCAAGTATGAACATGTTGATTGTTGGTGCTGCCAGGTCATAGGAATCATCTGCCGTTCACAAGGCCACTGACATCACTAAGCAGAACGAAGTTTATTGTCTGTGTTGCGCCGCACAATTACAAACAATGGAAAACAAGACAAGGCACACAGCATATGAGTACAGCCAATGGATACAGGGCCATAGGGCATTGCTATGGAACAAACACTATAATATTTGATCACATTGTTTGCATGAAACCAGTAAACCCTTCTTGTTAATAAAAGATACATGTATGAATTAGTTTTAGCACTTACCATTTGTCACACAAAACAGACACCACATACATGCATGCACGAAGATGGTATAAACTGAACACTGACACAGATGCACAGGACAAAACGACAAAGACTGGATCACACTAAATGCAACAAGTTTTGTACAAATGGGGTCAAACAGGTGCATAGAAAATGATAACAGGTACGTGGTCACATTACATATTACGCAACAGGTGCAATGAAGAGGTGAATATGGTAAATTGGGTCACAAGAGATGCAACTTGAAATAGATTCATTTTGATTGTTTGTAAAAGTCAATATAAAATACTTAAACTTTTGAACCCGACGAGCCGATATATCAGCTCACGTGTACATGTACCGTGGCGTAAACCCGATGAGCCGGTTTACCGGCTTTAAGGTCACATGTCAGAAGCTTGATGTGTCTGTCATCAGGCACGGGCAGTTACAATTTTCAATGGTCTTATTTATATCGGAAGACATCAATGAAGTTTTGAACCCATGGTTGATGGGTCATTTTGCTCTTATTTACTCGACAGAGGTGAAAAATTCAACATATTTTGGCAAATTTGAACACAATTTTCAACAAATGTACGTGGCTTTGCCCATACACTACAGCGTAAATGTCGAATATGTTGGTCGACATAAATAGTATTCTTTTGTGAATGCTGGTTATTTGCTACTGTGAAATGAAAAAGTAAACCAAGGGAAGTCAACATTTAAGTAAGTTTAGGGGTTATATTGTGTTTTTTAATTTTTGGGTTGGCCCGGGTTAGCGATACAGATACACGTGGAATGGCCAGGGTTCAAAGGGTTAAGACTCATATATCTCAGTTCCTCTTAGGAACCATGATCACACTATACCAATTTTTGGTGTTGATGTTGATGATTTTTTGTTAAATCTTGTTTATAGTTTGTATTCCCCTTTGTCCTTGTTCATTGTGTGGTGCAGAGATGGCTTAATGCAATATAGATTAACCACTGAGGACATCATACAATGAACCAGATTCTCAACTTTCCTGAATGAACACGGATGAGGGACAATAAAAACTAGAAAAGTTTATGAACAAATCATCAACAAGAACTGGCAAGCTAAGAATGCCATGATCCCAGCGATGATGTCATCCATGTTGTCTATCGTTGCCAGTCTTTAGCAACAACACTAAACCAAATTGGTACCGAGTGAACAAGCTTACGATTCCACAGAAAAGCTGAAGATATCAGTTGTGAGTATATTTATATTGGATTTGATATCCAGATTAATAACATTTATATATTCACTATTCAACTGTATTTGGAAATTTTACAGATAGGGTACATCAAATGCATAGAAAGAGGTGTTAAAGACTTGGACACAGTTAATATATAGATACTATACACATAGGTTTTACAGAAAGAAGTTACATTGACAACAGACAAGAGAAAACAACGACACACATATCAAAAACAAACACAGAAACAATTTTTATTATAAACGAGTACTTTAAATAACAATGTTAATACTAGTCATCCCTGCCAAATGTATTACCAAAGTATAGCAAACATAATAGAAACACTAATAAATACTGGTATATTGACACACCCTGTACATAATTTAAAAACTGCCTTCAAATTTCTTGAACAAAACTTGATTGTAATAACACAATTGATAATAATTAATTAATGGTATTAACCGTGATTTCACTTGGTAATAAAACCCTTAAAATTTACTTGGATTAAGGAAAGACATCAAACCAAAAATATTAACATTGGTTTTAAAAAAGACACACAACACAAACAACAGACAATGTCTTGTTCAAGAATTATGCATACAGCGATAGATATTTGCATTCGTGATCGATTTACAGGGGCGATACTGGACTTTATATACCGGCCCTTGAATGGCGTCGTCAGCCATGGAGCTCAAATTGGGGGTATTCAGGTCCACTTGGTTCCAGCCAAATTCAACCCTGAATGTCAAGATTCGGTTGTGCGTAGAGACAAACAGCGCAACTTGTACTTTACGCAAATTATACGCTGACCTGCTCTCAAGGCGTGTGCGCGTTTTCAATATTCGCATATTATGACATTATTCGCGCATTTTGCGATGCATAATCAGCAAAACCTGATACAACAATTACCGCCATTCTTGTTCCGACATGGAGACACAATTGGGGGTAAGTTGTGTCTCCATGCTGGAACAAGAATGGCGGCGAGTCTTGTATCTCCCCTGTAATTCTATGGCATCCCCTTACACAATGATTACAAATTCACACAAAAACATATTAAAAGACCAATTATCTGGTCAATTTTTACAGCAAAATTGGCCTCCAAAAAATAAACCCTTCATTTGAGGCAGCATACAATTTAATTGATGAGAACATTTGCCACAAGTGAGGTTGATCCTTAGGAAAAAATTTGGGTTAAATTATAAAAAATATACATTTGTTATCAATGTTGATACCAACAATTATAGATTTAAAGATGCTCGCATTGATAATTTTAATCAATAGATGGCGGTATTAGAGATCCAGTTGCGGTTATATGTGCGAATGGTAAATACTCATCAAAAATGCAAGTGTTAACAACCTGTCTTGAACTAAAAATAATACTCTGGTGGTTGATAATCATGTTAGTCAAAAATAATGAGTTTTTCTAATACAAATCTAGACCTATACGTCTGTATGCACAAAAGAGGTTTAAGATTTACACCAGGTTTAAAGTTAGACTCGAGCCAAGTCACAATTACTACTGGCATAAAAGTACCTTTGGTAGCGTTTTGGAACTGTCACCACTTTTCAAAATTAAAGATTTAACTCTGAATCATACCAACAACACAAAGTATGACAATATTGGTTTAAGAATATTATATTTGCTGTGATACAAAATTTGACTTAAACCAGGTCTAATTTTAAACCAGGTCTAACTCTTAAACCGCTTTTAAACATATGGACCATAATGTTAGTTTACAGCATGTGTCTATGTTAAGCTGAATTTATACTCAATGTGAACACACAACGCAAATGCACCAAGCATGTGCAAATTGAATGTACTCAATGGCCCGTATTCACAAAAGTTATTCCAATCTTATTCCTGGATCTTTCGTTCTTGTAATAGTGATAGTTTAGAGCCATGAGCTAAGTTGGATTTTACACAGCTTGGGATAACTAGCCTGAACACAATGCAAATGTACTGAGCATGTGCAAAGTGAATTTTAAATGTACACGTATTCACTGTGGTGTAGTGGGTGCAAAGTGAATTTTAAATGTACACGTTTTCACTGTGGTGTATCGGTTTAATTGGACTCATTAGTGAGAGGTTGTGGGTTCAAACCCTGGCCCGGCCACTGCAGTGTTGAGTCCTTGCTTTATCCACATTGTTCCCCCCCTACCCAGGTGATGACAGAAATAGCATCCCCGCACACACACAAACATACACAGTATAGCTAAGAATATGGGCACCACGGCCGTTAGTAAATTTAGCTACGGTTTCCACTTTACCTTTACTAACATGTATGTTCTTGGTTTTTGCATTGTGCATTTGCATTAAGTATAACTTCCATTTGAGAAAACCCAGACCCAAGATACACACACATCTTTGGACCAATTTGCATGAATATAATTAGAGTCATACCGTCATTTTAAGAAATATTGTATGCTTTGCAACTCAGCAACCGATAGTTAAATCTACATAAAAGTACATTTCTATATAGGTGGATTAACATGTAGAAGACAAAACTGACCTAACCATTGTCTTCTACATGTAAATCCATATCTAAACACTGGCAATTTAAAGCCTTTTTTGTTAAATGCTTATCAAAATATTTTATGAATAGCAAATAGAATAATTATGGTCACTTAAGTGATCAGAAAATTAAAATA
>JXSR01S013073.1:27278-42474 GCA_000969725.1 Ophiothrix spiculata
TAAATATCTCATATAATCAAATACTCAAATTGAAATTGATCTCATCAGACATAACCTTCCCACGATATTGTAACAACCTAATTTCTTGTAACATGAAAAGTGTATTCCTCCTAAATTACAGTCATCGTGAGAATTTTCCAAAGATAATGTACTTTTTGTATTTAGAACTATTTGAATAAGGTTGCCTAAAACAAGGTTACCCTTTGTAAACATGATCAATATTTGCAATTTCACACACAATGCTTTGTCAACAAAATAAAGAACCAACAGTTGATGCTCATTATCTGCTTAACATAACATAAGATTTGTAGTGTCTGGACCATGATTAAGTTGTTACAGTCTGTAACTATCTTCAGAAACAACATAAGTTCAGTATTTGTAAGTACTATACACAAGTCATTTATAAGAATTGGCAGGTATCACTGGTGACAAGATGTAAACATAAGCAGAATTTAATATCTCAGCGGAGAGTTCCACGGTAGATTTCATCAATATATATAGTTGTTTTAAATTCTAACATATCCCTTGAATAGTTTGAAATCCAATGCGTAATTAATCTTCCAACAGTCAAGTTCTCATAATTTGGAAGTCCAGAAGCGTAGAATGATAATACCTGTATAAGTCCATTGTCATATATAGGGAGGTTCAATCAACAGAGAGAGAGAGAGATATATATACTCATGGCAGAGTTTGTAATCACCTGTCCACTTGGGAATTGAAGAACAATTATTCAATTATGTCCATTGACATTGTCTTGGAGGGTCGCCATCAAGTTCTGTGTATAGCAATTTGTAAAATACAGCTCCTCTTGGATGATTTGTGTGTTTTTACGCGTAATGTCATGGCTCTGTGCCTCACAAAATTGGGCAGTTTTTGTTTGAATTTTATATTCCATTTCCGACATTTTTTCGAAAATAGTGTCAATGGCCTTAGCGATATTTATATTCTGTTCATGAGTAGTTTGTGCCTCTGCCATCTCCTTCTCAATTGAAGACATGGAAGAGACAGGAGCTTGATGCAGAGTTGCATTACACCGCCTCTTTGGAGATGGTAGTAATGATGTACAGTTATCTTCCCTCATGGTTTGTCTTGAGGGCATTTGTAATGGTGTTACTCCACGAGATGTTACAGGTTGCAATAGCGTTACTCTAGGTTCTGAGTGTGGCACTACAGTTGGGGTGGCATTAGAGCGCTAGCACAAATGTCGGGTGTAATTGGGCGAAAAGCTGACGTCGTTACTGTCGTCACTGCTGCCCTTGGCGCTGAAAAAGACCTTGCTGAAGATGCTGTAGACAACTTGGTAGAGTTGCAATAGGGTGATACCATTTGTGGAATGGCTGGAAGTGACGGTTGAGTTATCGTGTGTGGTATTTGGTTAGAATTAAGAAAATTGTAGGACGGAACTGGAACATGAGCAGACAATTTTGTCGGTTGGTTAAATTGGTTAAATCTGGAAAGTTCATCTTGTACAGGGGTGTTATTCCTGAAGCTGCGTGGAGTAAGATCTGGCTCATGTGGATCATACTCCTGGTGTCTTAGGCTGTGAAGGGGTACATCATCAGCGCAAAGTTGGGCCCTGTTGCGTAGCCTGTGGTAGTGGTCAGGTAAAATCCCATTGCTGAATACCATTCGGTTGATCCAACTTGCTGCAAATTCCTTCACATGATATCTTGCTGCATTGTTCAACCTGGCGGAGTTTTTCACCTTGTTGTGTTCGGCAGACAATAAATGGGCTTCAAATTTTTCCCGTGCAACCATTCCAACTTTACAGTATTCGCATACAAAATTGTTTATCTGCCATGGCCAATGAGTGAACATGTGCCTGAAGTACACATGCTTATCTGCCAGTTCCGTGGCACATTCATGACAAGATAGAGCCATTGGTACAGTGAAGTTGGTTAATAAGATGTAGTGATGGTCGGTTTGCAATAGCTAGATTTGAAATGAAGTGATCACCAGTGCCTACCAATATATATACCTCTTGCCTGACCTAATCCATCTTATTATCTGACCAGAGCCAAATCGTTATTGTGTTACCGGTACAATAGAATTAAAACATAGAATCTGATTCAATAGGGAGGATTCAATAACCATAAGTGTAATTGTACAAAGTTTTTTTTTCTTTTTCCCATGGTATTAAAGTTTCCCTTATTTTTTATCTTATTTAGAATGTAGATCAAGGAGCAATCCTTCTTATCTTGATACAATGGGAATTAGTAATTGATCATCATGTCCAATTAGTCTCACTAGCTCTTAATATGCATGTAGACTAGACAAGCAAAATCCACTGATGTTGTCTGATGACATAATTATGAAGGCTCTCTTGTAGACCTGGTTACCGTGGTAACTGTATGTCATCTGCACTCTTAACATCTCCATGCATGGTCAGTTCCAAATCATAATATTTAAACAACATGACATGTGCAGAGTATCATTGCATTTATACGTAGCATAGAATTTAAAAGAGGTATTTGATACAAACTATGTTTATTAAGTTCAAGACGCATTGCTATGGGAATCCGCTCTCATAAGCGATAAAAAAATCACAGTTACTGCTGCACTTGAATCTATAATAAGTTCACAACTGACATTATTTATATTCACACATAAAAAAGCAGACATTCCTACTATCCTTTATCCAAAGTTGCCAGTATAGATCTCTTTCAGCTGTGCACCGCGGTAGCCCCAAGATCCTGGCCAGTAGAAGCATGTTGAATAGCTCTTACCCGTGTCTGTGACTTCCCAGTGGCTTCTTCCCAGAGAGACAAATAAGTCTCTACAGCTACTCTGGCTTCACCAATATTGGCAGGTTTTTTTCCATTCCAACCGCGATCACCATCTGCTGATCATTTAACCCCCTGATGAAGTGGCGCAGTTCTATTACTCCACGTGTGGTGTTATCTGCTGTAGGAAAGCTCTTCATAACGAGCCGCTTGATATCGGCTCCATATTTCGCTAAGGTTTCCTTCCCCAGCTTGCGTTGCTCCGACGCAGAGATATATAATTTAGGGGTTTGTGTTTCCCCAAATCTTCCAAGGCCTTCTCTAATTGTTCTAATGAGTTTAGAACGTCTGGTGGAAGGGCAGAATAGGCATATTCTGCTGCTTCGTCTCGCAGACTGTTAAGAAGTCTGAACCGTTTTTCCTCAACTGTCCAATTACAAGCATTACACAGCTCGTGGAAGGCTTGATAAAAGTTTCCCTAGGCTTCTTCCCATCAAACTCCATTGCCTGAGTGATGGCATATATTAAATGCAGGCATATCAGGCTGGGTATTAGCATTGTTAACCTGAAGTGACTCGGCTCGTTTGTTTGTTGTTCTTGCTGGTTTAGGTACTAAAATTGGAAATTTAACTGTTTCCAAGGATTCGTTGGTTTTAGGTTTCCTCAGTTTTTTTTAGTTCTTCTCTTAGAATTGCCATTTCTTTTTCGGCATTAGCAAATTCTGATCTGCTTGTGTCGTATCTTCTGATTTTCTTGCCGTTTTCTTCAGCTTTTTCTAGTCGCCATTTTGGTTACTTATGTATTACAGTTGATACTATTTCAGCTTAAAATGTTATCAGATTAATGAGTTCGCGGCTAATTTAGATAATTTTCTTCTTGGAAGAATTCTGAAAATAATTCCCATAAATTGTCCTTCAAAGATTCATCAATAGTTATGTTTGCATTTAACATCTGATAGATTAATCGCATGACAGCATAAAATAGGTCTTCTACATCTTCTACTGTAACAAGTATTACAATCAGCATGGACAAGTCACCAGACAATACCAGTTAACTAGACAGATATATTGACATTCTCTGACTGGATTGACATCATGCATTGACTGACAGCTCATGAGGCTATAGGCTAAATAACAACAATAACGAAGACTTGACACACAGAACAACCAAGTATTTGACTCCTCATGTTACGGCTTGATATCTCCTGCACCACATAACCATATATCCAAAAAGCAGTTAAAGTGCTCCTGTTGCACTTCCAGTTGATGGACTGTTCAAATGGTTATGTTAATCAGTTGAGATATTTGTCTCTCCATTTGACATTGTCTATAATGTCCGATTGACTTGGAATATCACCTATATTCCGCGGTTAGGTTTCAATTAAGCAGAAAGTGGGCCCATTGCTGCGTCAGACCTCCATGTCTGCCAGCTAGTGAGAACTGTGCAGTATGTGAACCGCCACTAGTCCTCAACTTCTTCTGTGGTTCTGCTTAGCTTTAGAAAACCTAGCACCATAGTCAGGCAAGCAACGTCAGAAGTCGTTGTTTCTCATCTTTTGAAATGCATTCCCATCATTGTACCTGGCTAAGAGTGGCACCTATCCCCGTATACGATGCATCTATTGTCTTAATGACAACTCATCGTCGGCTGGATACGCCATAACCTCTTCTCAGTATATGAATTCACAGTATCACATATACATCTGGAAATATAATTCTTGTCCCAGTAACATTATCTCTGAAGTAGTCAAGGTTCATGCAATCCATGTTATTGTAACCATTGTGGTAACCATTGGGAGTCATCCGCTGCATGATGTAGTACCTGATATATCTTTCCAAATTGGAATTATCCCTCATCAATATTTTGTAACGTCATATTGATATAAAAATGTTGAACTTTATTAAAATTCCATGTCCACATATACTCAAGTCCAAAGTCCATTCCATAAGATCATTCCATAAATTCCTTTCAATTTAAAGCGATATGGCTTTTAACTTAACCTTAACCATACTCAAATCAAGATTGTCAACACCTTTTGAGTTATTACTATGTTTAACAGATATGTTCTGTTACTCCATCGCTATTGCAAAATCCTAAACTCAAACCAGTGCTGGTAATCGTCAAGAACAAAAAGAACAGATACATAGTCCTGATGTGTAGCATCTTGAGTAGCATACAATTTGAGTCACAAATGCCAACAAAAGTCAAGATTCGAAATGAATGCCGCCGTGTTAAAGTCCAATATCCCACTCCTGACACCATGTTAAGTTCTCAGACTTAATCGTATAAGGATAAATGATCAAGACATACACATCTGTATCATAGTGTTATCACAGTTATATTCTTTATTAACAAACATCGGTATATGTCAGAATAGCCCATAGGTTACAGTATAATCAAGATCGAGACTTGTCAATTTGTCAGAATGAACACGAATCATAATCAAGAATGAATCTTAGAATAATCAAGAATCAAGAATGCCCAAAACAGATATTCGTTCCCCTTTTATAGGAAATCGCAACAATAGCCAGAATAGGTTTTCGTAGGCCCAGCAATAGTGATACAATAATGATACTATTGGCTAGCTCCACTAAAATCAGTGACTGAGAATACTTAGTACAAAAGGTCCCTTGCACTGTTATAAATTCCATAATAGAATGTGACATGAAAAGGTATTGTACTAGCTAATTGTGCAACTATCTATGATACAATAGTTATTGTGCTAACTCATCAAAATATTTACTATTTACTAAATCACTGCTCTATTGTATCATGAGCTATAGTGCAACCTAACACAAAAGGTCTGATACAAAAGATTTGGTTCCAAAGAGATCAGCTGACCATCAGCTGGAAATCAGCTGGCTATCATGATACAAAAGACTCTAGTACAAAAGAGACACAAGGATGGTAATACAATGGCATTGTATCAGAGGATGATCTCAATACTAAAGGTGGTAATACAATGGCATTGTATCAGAGGATGATCTCTGTACCAAAGGTAATAATACAATGGCATTGTATCAGCGGATGATCTTGGTACCAAAAGTGGTAATACAATGGCATTGTTATTGTAATTGTTAAGTTATGTCTAGACAGATAATATCAGTCAAAAAAGGGGGGGTAGAGATGTTATAACAATTTACTTGCAATGAATTTCACAGTATGCTGTAATAACACAAACACAGTAGAGGAAAATCACTCCTTTTGGACTTGGCACTCATTTTAAAAGCACTTGTTTGGACCTGGAAACAGTATTCCTGCTAAGGACGTTTGGTGAGCCATTGTCAAAGGAGCTGGTAAAATTGGCGCAACAGGTTTCAGAAAATGTGAAAAAGATGTTTTTCTTTGCTTAATTAGCCAGTTTCAACCATTATTTTGTTTTGAGCTATCCAATTTCCAAAAAAATTATATTAATCTCATGCTTTTGGCGCAAGTACCTCTTCAACTTTGTCAAAATTGCTTGATTTGGCGCAAGCTCAAAAACCTTAGCAGGAACGCTCCCTGGAAATCAAAAATAAAACGAGTACCAGTTCTAAAACGAATGTTTTTTGTTTAACATATTACAGTGTTAGAGTAATAACTATGTAAAAATAGCTAAGTTAAATTGAACAGTGGAATGCACTTGTTCTAATGGTGTGTTTAACATACTAGTTCAGTCAACTACTATACCAAAATCTGAATTTGACCAAAATAGAATGCTTTTTGGCCAGTAAATATCATATGACTATTAACAGGTGTCCAGAAAAAAGAAACTGAAAATATATTAAAGTCTGCTTTTCTAGGAAAAAGTTGAATAAATTTGAAAACCAGTAATTATGTATTTCAATACTTGAGAATGTTCTCCTCTTTCCAGCGATACCAAAATTTGCATTTATAGTGACGATGCATTTGGGCTGTTAACATGATTTAATTAATGAACTCTTCATGAAATAACTTCACACCAATCTGTTCTAGATTGATTGAAATGAAACAAACTTTTATTTATAGCAATATTACAAGATTTGTTTGAAAAAAGATTTGAGTTCGAATTGTTTACACCGAAGAACTGCCAATTGAAGGCATCCGTATGCAAATGTTTCTCTTAGCTTATTTTGTCATAGCCTTGATTCAAGGCTATTTTGGCAATTTCTTTCATTCTTATTGAATATTATACACAAGTCTCAGACATCAACCCTCAAATATCTAGTTGAACCCAATTGGCAACCAACATAGGCCTACTAATAGTTTACCCCTACTTTATATTATCAATGGTCTACTAAGTTCCATGGTCTATTTATATCACAAATCACAGATTCTCCCTTCCCTTCAAAACAGCCTTGATACAACCCTAATTAATGCTGTAGAGTATTGAAGCAAACTCTATGATTGGTCAATGTGAGTTGGTCACTGCAGCTACACTCATGATACAAGCATATAGGCCTAAACAGTGTACTTGCCCTACCTACATCTACATGACCTACCACATGCATGCATTGTGAAGTAAAATGGACTGATTCACTATATTCAAGGGGTGGATAAATATATATGATCTCTTAACATTTACTGGAATTAATTTTGAGGTGGATTATGATGCTCCTGATAGTTATGTTAAAATTGTTATTCCAAATGAGAGACTTTCTAATTATATTTATATATCCTAAATACTGAGTTTTCTTACACTCATATAACTTTACTTCCTATTTTCAATAATGGAGTGGATGCTTGGTCACCACATCTGAAGCTGTGTTACCATGGGAACTTAATTAGCCTTGTGGCTAGTCTATGAAATTGGACTTAGGGATTTGCCAGTCAGAATTAGGGAATGACCATTCATGTGGTTTAACACAAATGCAACAGTATTATATTTATAGCATGGTTTATTGAGGGTTATGTATGAATAATGTACAAGCTGAGAATATCAAGCTTTGGACGTGTAGATTTTTGTTTATTTGGGTTGATTTGAAAACAACTACTAGTATTATTATTAGAAAAAGAAGCTCATCAGACAATTACGAAGAAAGGGACAGGATAAGTGAAATTTGCAGATCATAGACTTGCAGCTAGTCTAATTTTGTCATGAAGCAAATGCACAAAATGCTTATTTACACTTTCACACTTTCCTATATTATTAATGTTGAAATAAATTAATTCTACAAATTGCCATAATTGAACAAATATGCAACTTTAGGTACCGTATCCACTCATCCAATTCAACCACTCATTTTCTGAATTTAGATCACGTTACAGTTGAGCGCTTTCATAGTAGCTTGCCAAAAATTGTTAAAATAATTTAAATGAAGTGTCGGTCATAGAGAATGACTATTTGTCAAACTGGGGATTTTGTTAATTTAGGTTGAATTAGACGAGTGAATAGGGTAAATTTTTTGGAGAACATCAATATCTACCAAAGGCAAATCCAATTAGTCAAAATAAAATCAAAAGTTTGGATGATAGGAACACCCTGTTGCTGTAGGATCTTATAGTATTGCTTTAAGTCTGTTTCATGGACTATGAAATGACACCTTTACTTTTTCCAAATTGAGGTCTTATGAATTGATTTTGTACCATAAAATGTGACCATTATTGAAGCACAATTGGTTTGAAAACAAGTTTTCTTGCCTGCGTAATGGCACCATACCGCATCATTTACCTTGATTCAAATTTTAGATCATTTTGAATTTGACCACAAATGACTTTACGACCTTGAACTGACCTCACCAGGACATATCCCAGGTTAAGGGCTATTTAGGGTCAAGTTTGATCCACATGGGATCAAGGATACATAGTTATTTTAGTGACCTTGAAATGATCTCAGATGACCTTGATTGACTTGACAACTTTGTGATCATTATTAACCTATTGCATGGTCATTATAGGAAATCAAGTACGGACAAGGCCCTGCTTTTAGTCTATTTCATTTTATAACCTAGGTGGCCTATACTTTATTGGAATTCAATTGTTTGCTTGGATAAACATATTGACAGTAAGCTGATTTTAATGATCAAGACTTATAATACTTCAAATATATCAAGGTGCTTACTTTTTTGGTATTTAACACTTGGTTGGGCAGACAGAATTTTTCAAAGCAGTTATTGATATTATAAACTGCTTAATAGAGAAACTTGTTCATCATTTGATTTAGGCCTAAGATTATACTGTAGGAAAATATGCATGGTATGGTTTTTTCCTATCGAATTTAGTAATGAAGATAAGTGGAAGGTTTCAGTATATTCACTTGTT
This sequence comes from Ophiothrix spiculata, assembly GCA_000969725.1. Lineage (NCBI taxonomy): Eukaryota > Metazoa > Echinodermata > Ophiuroidea > Amphilepidida > Ophiotrichidae > Ophiothrix > Ophiothrix spiculata. The sequence continues at coordinate 36,221 of JXSR01S013073.1, forward strand.
CTTATAATTATGAAAGTTGGGAATTCAAATTTACAAAGTTTGAATTTTAATTTTTGGCTATTATAATATCCAAATTTAAGAACTGGTGAACTCTTTAATTTTAATACAGACACTTGGAGGAATTAAAATATTTTTATTTCCAAATTATATTGAAATTATAGATTTTGAAATGTGCCTATAAATAATCATCAAGCACTTCTAGGTATTTATTTCCAGCAAAATAATTTAAGAAGCAAAGTTTTGGAACAAAATTGGAAAATAACCAAAAAAGAAAACACCCCCACACCCGCACACACAAATCACAAAATGTCTGGAAGAGCCAGGATGTACAACGCATAGGCCCATGATTTTATGTCACCTTTGTAATGAACCATTATAATATTTATAGCCTGGCTAGTATAACCAAGAATGTGTCACATCAAATATGTACAACACAAATCATAAAATATGTACAGAATTATTATCAGTCCCCGACAGGAATCACTCAATGAAAATCACTCAAAAAATGCGGTGTTTCCGTAACCTGACCACTTGTTTTGACCACTTATTCTGACCACTTAATCTGACTACTTGTTTGTACGTCCAAATATACGCCAAATATAGTTTGACGTATAAAATTTCAATTTACATTGTGTTTACGTTAATAACATTAAAACATATACTATGGATTGAGAGTTCAGCTTTAAGACATAATAAAATTTAAGCTTTTATTTATTAATTTATATTTGAAGATGAAACTTTTAAGCTTTTATTTACTAATTTACATTTGAAGATGAATCTCGGGGTTTCAAAAATATGCATAAAATCTGTATTTGTCTTCATACTATTCAACACCGTTTAATTTATTTCCTAAGACAATAAATAAAGCAACAAAATGTGACGACTTGAAAATTTCATTGGACGACTCACATATAAATATTATATCATTCAAACACAATGTTATATAGAAATATCATACGTCAAATTATACGCCGGCGTATATATTTTGACTTTATCGTTGTACACCCCTGGATTATGTGATTAAGACTCTCAAGAAGGTATTGCCGCCGTATAACATGTGGTAAGAATAGGTGGTGAACTCTTAACCCATTGTTTTAATGTTTCTAATGTAATACAATGGAAATTGAAATTTTATACGCCAAACTATATTTGACGTATATTTGGACGTACAAACAAGTAGTCAGATTAAGTGGTCAGAATAAGTGGTCAAAACAAGTGGTCAGGTTACGGAAACACCGCAAAAAATGTCATAATCAATCAGAAACGACTGAATATTCAGCGGCAAAATATTTGTCTGTAATTCGGGACAGAACAAGATTGAAAAATATTCAATCTGGCAATTTAAATTTCACGAGGGTCGGACCCCCTCAAAAACTAAAGAAAGAAAGAAAAGGAAAGGAAATTGAAATTTCCCTTTGTTTTGATAATTTAAATGTGAAAATTCAAGTAACAATTTTGCCCATTTTTGAGCAAATTTTAAGATTTTAAAACATTTTTTAGCTGAAATTAGCCGATTTTTGAGCAAATTTTAAGATTTTTAAACAATTTTTAGCTGAAATTAGCCGATTTTACATTTTTGCTCAAAAAATAGCCGCCCCCCCCTAAAAGTTTTGCCTTCTGCCGCCACTGCATCGATCACTGATTTGTATATCATAGTAGACTACTTTGAATTCTGTAGCTTCATTAATTAACCCGATATAACCGAAAATTAACATCGTTTATTTATTTTACACATTATTTTAAAGTGGCCTAGCTGTTAACTCAATTCATGACTTTTTATAAATTTTACAGTTTAGACCTTCACCCATTTTCCAGGTTTATTTTGACTATAATATAAACTTGTTTGGGGAGGTTGCAGCACATCTTGTAGGCCTATACATTTACATCATAGTGATCATACAGAAGCTATACAGACTTGTGGAATAGATGAAAATGAACTGACTAGTGGTACTTTAATAGATTTATACAAAAAGTTTGTGAATGTTCTCATGCATGTTTAAATCAAGAGGCTATTAAAAATCACCATGTTTCTACTGGCACTGGACATACTGTTTGGGATTACATCAGACATAAAAATAGTGTTTCAAAGATGTAAACAAACTTTATTAGGCTCTAATACGCCTTTCAAAAAAAAGTAGGCGTGCAATTGGATGTGCCTCATATGTTTTTAACTATATAAATAGATCTTAAATCATCGAACACCATGATTTCAAACCTTAAACTAGCTGTCTGAAATTAAATTATCTTGTACTAATGAAGTATATTAAATTTTTCTAGTCGAAATAGGCCTATATAAATAAGAAAAAATCTTGCTTGTTTAAAAATATGCAAAAAGTAAGTTTATAAGGATGAGAAATATTTATTTTTATACGTATAAGCCTTTCAACAGAAAGGATAAATACTTAAAACAAGTGTACATTTCACCTTTAGTCAAGTAGCTAGGCCTAACAGTTAAGCCCCAAACCAGGCAATAAGCATTGTATTATATATTTCTGACATATTCATTTGTTTAGTTTTAATATGAAGTCGCAACTTTATGGTAGCTTAACTAAATTTATAGTAAAATCGTCTTATTTAAAGCAAATGTAAATATGAAATCGAAATCGTTGGTTTAATTTGAGTGAAATTTTGAAATAAAACCTCTTATAGTTGATATCTTTCACACGAAACTGAAAACCAAATTCTAAAATTTAGGACCATGCTCTTTTAAAAGATGTTAAGCTGGTATTATTTTACAATATTCATCCATTTTTTACTTAAAAGAATTTGAACTTTTATACCTTAGTCATCCAACTACATCGAGTTAAGAAAACGATATTCCATGACCATAATGACAAACAATTTTCAAAAAAGGTATCATCTTCGCCTTGGCTTGAAACAAAAAAATTAAGTATTTTTGCTGCAATTTGTCGAAAACCTACGTGTATACGCCTGGTGCATTGCTCATAAACTTTTGGTCAAGAAAGTGGAGACAAATATCTGACCATATTAATAATTTTACTATTTATTGAAACAACATTCAACAGCTGTTCTGATCTCATGTTTGCATTTGGTATTTTCCTTATAATAATTTGGCAGAAAGTACATCAACCCATGCAGAAAATCATAATCCAGAAAATGTATCTAGTTAAACCCTCCGTGTTTGATATCCTTAAGCCCTCTTTTCAGATTAGGAATTTTTTTATTAATGCATTGGTGCTTTACAATACACAAATATTAACAGAAACCTTGTGGGAGGTTTGTTGGTCGACCCTAGGTAGACGAGGATGGTAATGCAAGACTTAAAGTATGGTCTAGTCCATACTGATTTCCTAATGTTCTCCATTCTGGGGAAAGCCTCGACCTGTCTTGTAAAAAATGGGAACATTAACAGTTTGATTCCTCTTTCAAAAACCACTGACCTTGCATGAAGTGAATACATCGTTTACTTGGTAGTGGTTGTTTTCTACCTGGCTGAAACATCTCATGAATAATTTAGTTTAATGACGTAAGCCTATTCATCGTGATCTTGTGGCGTACAAATGTTTTATACGTCACCTTTCGTTTCATGGGGAAAAGTGGAAAAGTTAGGCAATCACTTCTATTGCTACTGCTGAGGCCAGTGGAAAAGTTAGGTATCCTTGAAATGGGTACTCAACATCGATGCATGGCTTGCGCGATAGCGGCAGATCAACTCAGATATATTGACGTAGGTTTATAAAATACCCCCTAAACAAGTTTTAGCTTCCTTCAATGAAATATCTCCAGACAAGGATTTACGCTGAGACGATAGTAGGTTAGCTATTAGTTATCGTCTCAGGATTTAAAGCCTGAGGATTTACGTGCAATTTTACTCTAAATTTTTTACTTTTGTGTTTTTGTTTGAAAATTAGGGCAATTAGGTCTGGTATAGGGATATAGGAGCTCTACACTGTTTAAATTTTAATCTATCATAGACAGGATCCCCGGATAGGGTCTATTTAAATTTCTTAGCCACAGGTAACCATGGTAACAGCGACTCAAACCATTCATAACCAAATCCCATGAAACTGTGCATGTAGAACCAGATACTAGAGGCATAAACCATGCACACGAGTCGAAAGCCAGTGAAAAGTGAGAAACGTCATAAATTGAATTACTCATGAGATGTTTCAGCCGGGTAGAAAACAACCACTACCGTTATGTAACATACCAGTTTAATTGACCACGCCTGTTAATTGACTGTCAAATCGAGACTTTCTCTGCAAATGGCAAACCGTGCAATAAGCGAATTGGAAATTTGACAGTAATTTTGATCTTGAATGATCTTAGCATTACCCTACAGTGACACATGCTGGGTTAAGAACTATCAAATAATGCTGCAAGTTTGGTGGTTCATGTGGGGTCAGTGGTTTTATTGTAGTGACCTTGAATAACCTTGCGTTAACTTTTCAAAACATTTTTGGTGTTTGACCTTGAATGACATTGTTACTTTAAAGTAGCTTGACCAATTACTTTTTTTGCAGTGACATTGAAATTATTTTAAACAACCATGGGTCTACTTTCTGGATTTTTTTTTTTGGGGGGGGGATTTGATCTTAAAAGTAACATTTTTAACATGAATGACATTGACTACACCCCAAAATAGTTTCACAGTGCAAGTTAAACCGTAGACTTTTCATATCACCGAGATTCATTACAGCCCCCATGGTTCAGGACTGTATGCATATATTATGGAAATTAGGTACTTAATTAGCAAATTCGTCCTCAAATTTCATGTGTCAGTTCAGACCCAGCTAATTCATCCACTCACCAAATCAACTTGGGGCATATGGTTTCCAAGATTTGCTGGGCATTTGATTGGGATGCAAGAAATCAAGGGTTCAAATTCAAGGGGAAATTGGAAATATTTGTATGACAAATTTGGATGTAGATATAGTTTTTCAGCTTTTGGGAGTCGAGGTAATGATAGTCTATATGCACAGCATAGCTGGACATTGGATTGGGATGCAAGAAGACTGTAAACTATCACCTGCTTTGATTGACAGGTCTATTTGGTGGGTAACACCAAATGATACGTTTGTCACTAACGATTTTGTCCAGCAAATATAATGCCTTTCCAACCTATATGAGACATCCTCCATTAGGATGGAAAATAGAATATTGTATCCTCTGCAGTAAAATGATAACAACAACAGGATCATGAATCCCAGCTTATGTGGGATAGAAAAGACAATATTTTGATTAAAGAACAAATCAAAATATGATCTTCAATTTTATATTCTGACTCTCAGATATTAAAATGCAATTGCATCAATGTCTCTCACTGAAATATAACAAAAAAGTGCAATTGATGCTTCAAGTGCCCAGGAGCTTGATATAGATGTGTTCTATTATGATGATAAGTTAGGTTTCTTATAAACATAAAATTTATTTTCAATATTTCTTTTCTTGTATTTTTGCAGATTTCTCTTCATTTCAGCACTATATAGTCTTCTTTGTGGTCAAGTTGTGATTAGCATAGTTTTGTCTCCCAGAATGGTGGAAGTACAGAAGGTCCAATTCATTCAGAAAAGTAAACCTGAACTTTGAAACACAATTGCTAGTATACAGTTGCATAATATGCAATTCAACTCCATCAAGAAATTTAAAAAGCATTTGTCAGATTTTTTGGAGTTAAAATGAAAGCTGATATTTTTGCAAGAAGATGGAAAGGTATAAAGACTTCAAGTCTGAATAATTCTAAACTGTATCAGAGCCAAACTTTTTGAACTTGACTAGCTAAATATGAAAAATGCAGCCCTATGCATGTGTTATGAATGGTCACATTTATCATGGTGCACCCTTAAGGTACCTTTCGATATGACGGGTCACATATATGCTTTGTAGTATCAACATTGACTGCATTGTATCGTTAAAATATTTACTAAAGGTGTGCTCAAAAACCACAACTGTGGCAAAGCAAAGTTGAGGACATTGGCATGATTTTGAGATCACTGAGGAGAAAATTGGAATATAATTTGTTGTGCAACCTTAATTTCCATCTAATGACCTCATGAGAGAAAGATGATTATTTCCTTTCTACTATTTGAGACATATTCCTTTAGCTATAATGGGCCACTTTTGAGGATATTCCTAGCTATACTATAATGGGTCACTTGTGAAATTATAATTAAGGAAGAAGTTAATTCCTTTAGCTAGTATGGGCAACATGTGAGGATGGTGCTAATTCCTTAACTTATTATGGGCAGCTAGTTAAAAAGATGTCAATTCCTATGTATTTGCATGGTTTCAAT
>JXSR01S013077.1:0-12145 GCA_000969725.1 Ophiothrix spiculata
ATTGTTTAAATGTTTTCTGGACCTCTTGGGAGACCAGTACTTATGTATTGAAAGAGTTTTTATCCAGAATAAAGAAAGATTAAACATCCATCTCAAACCCGCCATAAAGTTGGCCCCTTGTCATTTCCACATTTTTGCATATTTGCAGAGCTAATGCTGTAAGGATTAAAATGACACAACTTTATGCCAAAACCACAAGTCATGCAAAAACCACAAGTCAAGAACTTGTGGTCTGTCAAAGTTTGTCATGGTGTAAAAGCTGAAACCTAGATAAGTGCATTCAAAAACCAATAAGCCATATGTGATGGCTCACACCGAAAGGGGGGACTTGGCAGATGATCATTTCATTGTTACTTCATTTTCTAAGCTTTAAAATTGTTGAAATTGATCAAAGCGATCACATTTTACAACAGAAAATCTGCTGGAAATTCTTGTTATTTTCTTTATTTTTTGCTGCCTATTTTCATCAGTTCCTCGAAAAGTGTTCTGTCACAAAGTCCCCCTTTTCAGGGTGAGTCATCACTTATATGTTTTTCTTTTGATGGTCCTTCTAAGTGGATATTTATTACTTCAGTTCAGTTGCTACATAAAATAAAACTTTGCAGGTGTTTTGAAGAGTGCATGAATATTGTGATCTGAAAAAAATATAAATTTCACTGAATTACGATCTTTGCATGTATTTTCATCTATAGCGCAAAATGGCTTCTGACTGCTTGGAGCTGGGAAGGCACATAAATGTGGCAAGCTTTATTGCAACAAAATACATACATAGCTAGGTTGTTATTCTGTCTGCAAATTGATATTTGGCAGATTCACAATGTGACACACATTATTGCAACAAAAGTGAAATCCATGCAAAGCTAGGTTGTCATTCTGCAAATAGATCTTTTGCACATTCACAATCTTCATGCTTGCTTTAGAACGCTTGCAAAGTTTCATGTCAAATATACAACTGGGAGAATGGAAAATATCTATTTGTTCTAAGGAACAAAGAGGCCCTATTGAAGGCTAGTTTAAGGTAAAGGGTCACATATTTCTATCTCACCTGTCTATCTCTACTTGACACAAAGGCTGATGGAACAAACGAGTCGCTCTCTAAATTCTGCAGCACTTGCTCTCTCTCGACCTGCTCTGTGCGTGATAATGGTTCTGCATGAAGCCCAAAAGAAAAAAGTATATAGAGCCAGTTAAAGTATATGGTCTGATTTTTTCATATTTTCTTTTCAGTTTCATATGAGATCCTACTAAAGAGTCATCATTTTCAAATTTCAACTGACTCTGACAAACCATTTTGATTTTGACCACCTGGTAGGGCGTTCATGTGACAGCAGATCATAAAGTATTATAAAAGTAATACATATCTAGTAGTTGATGTATATATATGCTGAATACACGCAAAACTGTTCAAAATTTGAGCCGTTGGGCAAAAAATTCAAAAATTTTCAAGTTTTTTTGCAATAGATTCCAAAAGTAAATTTGAGCCATAACACAGACATGCCAACCTCTCAGTTCACAAAAGAGTATTTTGCAACTCCAAAAAGAGTATTTTTCACACAAAAAGAGTATTTTACAAGTACGTGCCAAAAAGATGAACATTAGGCCAAAGAAAAAAAGAACTCTGTCTCAGCTTCCCACGCGCATTAGAAATTTTACCGCATTTCTTTTTTTTTTAGGTTTTTAGGAGATTTTTTGCTTTTTTATTTTTTTCTTACATCGAGATGGAAAAAAGGGAAAAAATTCAAAAACGTAATAGAAAAAAGATTTCCGCTTGCGCATAGCCTTTTTGTCTAAAAACAAAAACAAAACAAAAACGCGTAGCACTTAGGGTTTTGGGCCTAAGGAACCCGAGACAGAGTTCTTTTTTAAAACATATTAAAAGAGTTCTAAACAATTTCATCAAAAATGATTTGTTTGGCAATCACAGGTGTGGAAACAGGATCTTTAAGTTTTCAAACAACCTTGTATTTTTTTACTTATGTTGTAAATTGTAGTTGTTGCACAGAAATCCCGTTTTTGGGGACACATTTGCAAAAGGCGTATTTTTAAGCATAAAAAGCGTAGTGGCGTATTTTGAATGGTTTGGCGTACTAAATACGCCAAAAGCGTATTAGTTGGCATGTCTGATACTGTTTTTGCCAAATTCACACATTTTGGTCAAAAACTACCACCAACATGTTAATTTATTTCTAAATATGTATACTTTCATATGGTTTATAACCGAATTACAATTGGTGAAAGTTTGGGGTCTATTCATTGATATAGGGCCATGCGTTTTAACCTCGCCGAATTTTCGTTACAAGCCATATTTTGCTATGTGTGAGATGTGTTCGCCTTCTTTCAGTCATATCTCAACAACTAAACACCCCATGCTGATAAAAGTATACATTTTCTGAAAGGAAATTTAACAAGGAATCCAAAATGCAATAAAAAACAGTGTAAGATGTAAGGTTCTAATGTAGTGTTCATTCAAGCGACACAAAAGTTGAACAAAAAGTGATACTGAAAAATCATATAATTTTTTTTTTCTGATTGCCCTATCTCAATTTGTTTGTTATTTTCATAAAGCTCAATGTATGAGCTTTATAGCAATATATAATTGTCTGAGGAAAATATCTGGATAAAAATGAAATATCAACCAAAATTTTGATAAAATCTATTCACATTTTCAAAAAAAAAAATCTTTGAGGAACATGTATAGTATTAATACCTTACATCTGATACTGTTTTGTACTGCATTTTTGAATTCCTTGTTAAATTTCCTTTCAGAAAATGTATACTTTTACTATTATGGGGACTATAATTATTGAGATATGCTTAAAAGAAGACGGACACATGATGCGCTAAGTAAAATACGCCATGTTACTGTAGTCAGCTATGTAAAAGGCATCAATTATCCATGGTGTAAACACTTTTAACGTTAAATTTACAGTATTAATTATATGGCCATGCGTTTTTTTACAATATAAACATAAAGATAATACTGTCAGCTCTATATTGATACCAAATTTGTTGAAAAACATTGATTTTTAAAGAAAATATCAACATATTTGCACTTCAAGGCACTGAAAATTACATTTCCCATAGAGATTGTACATAGCGCACCGCTTCCTCATGCACCGCTTCCTCCACCACCCCCGACTTCGTCAATTGAATTGAATGCCATTCTGCCTATGTTCAAGATACCTCAATGAAACTTTCCATGTTTCAGCTTTCATTTGATACCAAATTTACTGCCATATCTAATATACTTCAAAAGATTCATTAAAAAAACTAAACGACCACAGTGAAAAATGTGACTCCACCACCCTTTTTGGGTGTCGAGTTCAAAACGCATGGCCATAGAGGGGACATACAAGATTTTTATTCCTTTTTGGAGACAAAATTGAGGATGTTTGAATTTGTCCACAAATTGCATCATAACTTGTCGCAAATGTAGCGCATCCTATAACCATCTGTTTTGTTTTGACACACTTTTGTGTAGATATGCAAATAAGCTAAAAATAACTGTAATTTAAAAAAAAAGACTTCTGAATTGGATTTTTAATTTAAACTCCCATTCGGATGTTGCGTCATTTTTATAGTTGAGGATTTTGACCAATTTTTTAAATTTCATGCCAAATAAGGTAAAAAAATGACCAAAAATGAAAATGATGCAATATCGGAATGGGTGTTTTAAATTAAAAATCCCATTCAAAAGTCTTTTTTAAATTACAGTATTTTTAGTTTGTTGGGAAGCCCAAATGGCCAAAAAATTTGTTTTTGTGATTTTCTCAAAAAACATGATTTTTGGTCAAAAATCATCTCCATCATATTCCTTGTGAAAATTCCTTTCTGGAAATGTATACTTTTATTAACTCTGAGCACTTCATTAAAAAGTTATGGTACAAAATAAACTTGCACAAACTTAAAAATTGAGTAACATGCTGTCTCCCCTTGAATCAAGGAGCAACTTTGAAGAAAGTAGATGCACAAAACAAAAATAAAAAAAACCTCTTTGAAGAAAGAAGATGCACAAAACAAAAATAAAAAAAACCAAGAAATATATAGCACCTTCTTGTGGTCAGTTGAGATTCATTTTGTCTCGAGAGGACCTGCATATCCTGATTTTAATTTAAAACACCCATTCGGATGTTGCGTCATTTTTATATTTGAGGATTTTGACCAATTTTTTGAATTTCATGCCAAATAAGGTAAAAAAGTGACCAAAAATGAGAATGTTGCAATATCGGAATGGGTGTTTTAAATTAAAAATCCTATTCAGAAGTCATTTTTATAAAATTACAGTTATTTTTAGCATGTTCGGAAGCCCAAATGGCCAAAAAATGTGTCTTTTGTGATTTTCTCAAAAAATATGATTTTTGGTCAAAAATCATCATTTCCATCATATTCCTTGTGAAAATTCCTTACTGGAAATGTATACTTTTATTAACTCAGAGCACTTTGTTAAAAAGTTATGGTACAAAATAAACTTACAAAAACTTAAAATTGAGTAACATGCTGTCTCCCCTTGAATCAAGGAGCATCTATATTAGACAAATTTGAAGTAACGCCCTGCGGGGCAGGTTTTTTCTAACCCCGACCCCATCGTTCCCCAACATTTTTTCCCCAACCCGCCCGACCCGATAAAATTTTAGCTTGCCCCGACCGACCCCGACCCGAAAGTATTTTTTCTAGACCGGACCGGCATTTTTCATGATTTCCCGGTCAAGATGGATATTTTTCCCCGACCCAGAGTTACCCCAAATTTCAAGTCTTTAAAATAGTGTTTAACAAGGATTATGACATTATAGACACAGCGATTAATTGTTGTTCCATTATATTTTTACCCGAACTACTTTTGCGTTTCCCGGACCGAATGTTAACTTTCCCCGACCCCGAGTAAAATTTTCCCGACCCGGTCAACCTCTGTAATATTTTTCCCGGACCGTACCGAACCCGAAAATAGCTCAAAAAAAATTCCCAGACTGGTCCGGTCTGGGAAAATTCGGGGTTACGGGTTTCCCCGCAGGGCCTTAATTTGAAGAAAGAAGACGCACAAAACAAAAATAATAAAATAAGAAATATAGCACCTTCTTGTGGTCAGTTGAGATTCATTTTGTCTTGAGAGGACCTGCATATCCTGATTTGAGCCTAATGGCATGACGACGCCATTACACGGGCCGGAAGAGGAAGTTTGTGATCTCACATCTATATCTATGAGTCTACTAAGATTTGCATTTAACAATGATTATGACTACTAAGGTTTCTATCGACATGCCTTATGTCGACATATGTTGACATAAAGCATATCTTTACATGTCAACATGAAATTTGTCGACAAAACTTGGCAAGTAAAATTCCATAAAAATTGATATTGTTATTACTGTTTATTAGCAGTCTGCAGTTGAGCTTAAAAGTGTTGCATAAATAATTTAATACTTATTAGTTGTTCGTCATTTACACCCACTTAAAAGTTATTAGGATTGTTCACAATAAAAAAAGTTAAAAAATATCAATTTTATATCATCCATATTGTCGCAGGCAGAAAGAACTGGCACACTACTAAATTATATATAAGTCTACATCTAAAACGGATCAGGTTCCTTAGACCTTCAACTAGCATAATGGTTTTTGTACTTTAACTCTGAAACTAATTGCAGAAACCATACAAAAGTATACATTTTTAAAAGTGAATTTTACCCTGAACATATTGGTGATATTGGTTTTTGACCAAAAATGTCGATTTTGGCAAAAAATGCCAAAAACAATATTTTTTGCCCAAAAAAATTCTGGAAAGCCTAACTAAAATGTGCATTTGTGAAATTTTGAACTTGTTTGCTTTTTAGAATGTAGAAAGAAATGTCTAGGAAGGGTTTTCTCAAATTTTTGATTTTTATCTTATTTTTTTAAAAATAGGTCCAAAATTGCCATTTTGGTGGCAGCGGTGGGATTTATTACATTGTTTACCTATTTTTGGCATTTTTTTGCTAAAATTGACAATTTACAATTTTGGTCAAAAACTGATATCATCATCCTGTTCATGGTAAAACTCTGACTTATAAAATGTATACTTTTATATAGTTTATGCAATTAGTTTGAGAGTACAAAAATGGTTTATGCTATTTGAAGGTCTGCCCCTAACTGAAGCTAATGCAAACAATTTCATTTTTTCCTGCACAAACCAACTCTTTGATATCAAATTTGACATTGACAACAAATTATTGTGACATGTCGACATGAAAATACAGTCTCGACAGAAAGCTTAATGACTACAACATGTTCTGCACTCGCATATGCACTACATGAAACACTTATACCCATGCATAACGCTTGAGTACGCTAATTCAACTGGCCTTCTAAAATAGGAGATTAGGTAATTGTAAATTAGGGGCATAGATAAACTCAAGCCTCCATTTCTAGCCTCCATTTTTAACCAATCAGATGACAAAATTTGTAACTCATATAATAAATTCAGTTCTAAAATCATACCTTGTTTAACACCTGAAAGAAGACCTTGTTCACGAAGTTTGGCATCTGCTGAAGCTGAAAAAAAAAATAATCATACTAAATTTGCTGTTACTGTATAAGTGGTTTATTTCGCGCTACATTAATTTTTCGCGCTTTTCGCGCTCAATTCACCTAGCGCGAAAATAAATGTAGCACGAAAAGTGGTATTTATATACCGCCGCACGTTAACAAAATCACAAGCGCGAAAATAAAAGCGCGCAAAATGATTCAAAAGTCAACACTGAAGCTTAAAGTATGTCTCCTGGCATTCCTGGTCTATTATCGTAAATCGAAAATCAAGATAATATTAAGTCCAGCTACGTCATAGATGAGATATGTGCACCAATCTCTGATCGAAGTGGAAACAGTGATCAGAGTAGAGGCAACAGTCAAGGGTTTTGTATATCTTCTGATGGATAGCTTCAATTGGGTTCTGTGAGAGTAATATGATAACTATTGAGTGCCCCATGTCCCAGGTCTTTATCCGATTTTCTTCAAATCCCTAAATTGTAGGTCAGTTATCGAAAGTCGCTATATCTGAGAAAATTATGCAACTATCAACGCAGTATTGATATGTGGTGATCATGATGTGTTGCCTAGCATGTATGGCAACTCCAGGTAAATAGGTGGAATGAAAATTGCCAATGACGTCTCTACTTTTACCCACTATCATCTCCACTTGTTCTTCCATCCTTACTTAATTTGTCGAACTATATCCTACCTCAGCATCCCAGTTTATTATTTTAGGTTTTGAATTCAAAAAATATTTTCGCATTCCGACCGCTGTGAATAAAACCATGATGTAAAGCCATTAGACTAGAAAAAAAAAACATGCAGTCGTATAACACAATCATATTATAATTTATATCGTTCGCAAGTAGTGTGGTAGAGAACAAAAACATCACTTCAACTATAGATGGCGCTGTTTACTTTTTCAGGCTGGGTCATTCAGGCTTTGTTGTGTCTTTTTTGTCAAAGCTTGTATTCCTTATCACTTGCGTATGGACTATAGTACTGTAATTAAGAGTAACAACATGTCGTAAGTCTGTGAATCTTCCATCTATCGATAACAGGCCTACTAAATAGGCTAACCACTTACCTGCAGCTTCTAGGGCTTTTCGCATTTTCTGATGGATAGCTTCAGCTGGGTTCTGTAGTAGAAAAAGAAAAAATACCTTCTTCATAACTGTAGCAATCATTAAGGAAAATAATCAAAAAAGGTTTAACTTAAATTTATTTCTAATTTTTTTTGCCATTTATAGGCACTGCAGTAAATCAAAAAAATCTTAAAATGTAACTTCACACCTGGGATGCTTGCAAAGGTTTTAAGTGAAAACTCACGCTTCATTGCAAACGGCCATTTCCTTAGCGTTTAGGTCAGTGGTGGGCAACCTTTTTACTAACGCGGGCCAAAATAAGAGTCATGATTTTTTCGCAGGCTGCACTCACATGTTAATGAAACATTATACGTCAATACCTATAATTTTCTTAACCTAGACCCCACAGAGCTTTTAGAGACTAAGTCAATTTGCACTCAATATAATTTGGAATTTGCTAAAAATATGTGAAATTTACTTTCAATGAGTAAGACTTCTATTTTCAAAGAATCATACCACAAAAAGTGAAATTTTAAGAGAGAACACACGTTTAAAAAAAAGTTTAAATGCCCCTTGCTTAGCATTGGAAAAAAGTTTGTTAACTTGGTTTATATCTGAAATTTAATCGGTCAATGTAGCAGTCTAACAATAGTTATTTGCAACTAATTTTTTCTATCTTTTTAACCCAACAAAACATCTGCTAGTCGCACTTTGGCTCTACAATTTTTGGTACTAAACTGCATCGAGCGTCATGAAACAAATCTAATGTATAATGTATAATTGTATGTTTTAAGAAGCCATTGTGGTCTAATGAATAAAAGTATCAATTTACTTTTGTGTTTGAGTCTATGGTTTTCAAATAGTACAATTTTTTTTTTTTTTTTTTTGGGGGGGGGGGGCTGGCGGGCCGTACAAAGTACGCATGCGGCCGTAGGTTGCCCACCACTGGTTTAGGCCAAGCTCCACTATAGTGTGTATATTTGTGGGGGGGGGGGCTACATCTTTCTTCCAGGCCACACAAGCAAGTCTGATTTACCTTTCCAGTACTTGTCATACTGATACCCATTACAATCACTTGGGCAAGGAGGAACAATGTGGATAATAATTTTCACCCATCTTACCAAATGAGGTGGATCGTTTTCAGATTCTTCAGGCTCAACCTTAACTTTTTCACTCCTATCACTCCTATCAGGTGACTTGTCAGGTGACTTTTGTCTGTCTCTGGACTTGGACCTCTTCCTTCGCCTCCTCTCAGGTGAGCGAGACCGTGACCTGAAAGAAGTGGTCAAAGAAATAATAATGAGACAAACAAAATGGTTCAGATATAAGTTTCTTCATTTGGGTTGATGGGTCTCTCAGTTAGAAAATACTGTAAACGACTAAACGTGAATTGATTTTATTATTTAAAGAAAAAAATACTGTCATACTGCACTTAGGTACTGCACATAATTTGTACATCTCATAAAACTGATTATCACACCTAGGTCATTGTGCAGCTATACTCTATAAAAATTGAAGTATGCAACAATCAATCACACTCTGTTACAAGATCCATAGCATATCCCTTGCTATATACAAGATTGTACACTGTTTGTATTGTGTAAGAGACTAGTAATGATTGATTAGGATTGACTAGGGCCAAATCACTGTGTCTTAATCTTTTAGTACATGTTTTGTTCATGACTTTTGAATTATTTTTGGCTAATTTTGTTACTACCACATGGAAAAACTTGATCATAATTATATAAGTTTATTTGAATATTCAGCAAGATTGGGTACATTGTTATAATCGAAAAACACGGACTAATCTATTTCCCCGTATGGTCATATTGGTTTTTGTGCGTTATTCGGCTGCTTGTTGCATACTCCAATATTTATATAGTATAAGAAGTGTGAGTTAAAGCAATACTATAAGCTTTATAGATCAAAAATGGTTTGTAATAAAACAGCATAAAATGAAGGAGTGTGACTATCTTTTTCAAGTGTATTTTGTCAAAAAATTGTTTTTGAACCAAAAATTGATAAAAAGCTTGTGTATGCTTTCCCGTGTACAAATACAGGATTCACAAATTTACTACGCCAGAGTAAAGGCAGAATACTGCTTCAAAGCTGTGACTACCACTGTTAAAGGATGTGTTGCGGCTTCAACTTGATGCATGCATAAAACAAAGTCCTACCTTCTACTTGAGCTTCTTGACCTTGAACGCCTGTATCGACTTGACCTCTCCCTAGACCTACTGCGCGATGATCGCCTACTGGACCTGTCCCTCGACCTGCTACGTGATGACCTTCGACTTGACCGCTCTCGTGACCTGCTGCGTGACCTTCTACTATAAGAATGTCGTTCTCTCGACCTGCTACGAGATCTTGATCTTGATCGTTTTTTATGCTTTTTGTGTTTTTTATGATGCGTTGGACTTCTACTTCTTGATCGCGATGTTGATTGTGACCTTCGTCTTGATCGGTATCGTTCACTGCTACGACTGCGGGAGCGGGATCGTTTTTTGTCTTTCTTGCGTTTCTTGCTGTGGCTACCCATTATCTATCAAATCAAAGAAAAATTAGAAAATTTGGTCAAAAATAATTTTTGTCTATACGGTTTCAGGTAGCTGTATATAATCCCTACATAACCATCTCACAAGAAGGTCCATAGGCCCAGATCCATAGGGACCGAAGACACAAAGTTTGGAAGCTGTTTCATAAATTGTTAGTATTACTAAGTTGACTTACATAATCGAAAGTTCACTAAAAATGATCCATGTCTCTAGAATACTACTGCGAGTGTTTTATGACACCAGAGTAATTTATAAACAACATTTTGACAACATTTTGGTTAGGCCACATGGTGGTGGCCATATTGGATTTAGACAAAATTCTATCAAAATAATGCATATCAACCCAACTGAAGCTGGTATATAGGACTAGACTATTAAGGGCGCCATAGTGTGGTGGTTAGCCATCTCGCCTCACACGCATTGGGCCTGGGTTCGATTCCCGGTGAGGACACTTGCCGGAATGGAATCTCATGAATCTTTGCTTAGACGTTTATCTGACTTGGTGGTAGCATTGGGCAGATATTCTAGATCTACTCTGCTCCTCACATGAAGTTGGAGTTGGTAAATACTTCATGAGAGATGGTTGTCCTTTAGAGGGGATGTAAAGCCATCGGTCCCATGTACAGAAGAGTCATATCTTTAAATGTAATCGCAGCCAGTATCATGAAGAGTAGGATATTCTACCCCTGACTGTTCCCAATCCCATTTCAATCAATTTCTGGACTTCAAAAAACGCCTGTGCATTATATCCTCGACCATATGAGGTTGCACAATATTGGAAGAAAGAAAGACGTAATGGTTAGTGGGTGTTATCATTTTTTATCCTTTATAGGAGTCCAAAGGTGTGACAAAGGGTAAAAACTTCAAAGTGAAAACAAAATTTGAAACTATAATATGTAACACATAGAAGGACATATCGAGGAGGTAAGTGACTTTCGTAAGACTGAGCTTTGAATTTCTTCTGCGCTATATTTTTCAACACCAGCGCTTCTCTAGCTCTGTTCCAATGCCCAAACATAGCTCAGTACATAATTGCCTAGCCCTCCCTTTGGACTCCTATAAAGGATAAAAAATGATAACACCCACTAACCATTACGTCTTTCTTTCTTCCAATATTGTGCAACCTCATATGGTTGAGGATATATATAGGCGTTTTTTGCGCGGAGGGCTGGGTACCAGCCAGCTTTGTATGTGCAGATTTCTCCAAAAGAAGTAGTGTTACTAAAATGCTGTCCGAACTTCAATGGGCATCACTCCAAGAATGAAGGGAAATAAATCGTCTTATCTACTATATTACAAAATTACAAATGACGTCGTCTACATTCAACCCCCGGCATTGAAACCAAAAATCACTAGATCACGTAGGGGAAACAATTGCCAGTTCAAACGAGATTACACTGATGTCTACCTACTAGCCTAACCTACAGTCCTTCCTCCTAAACAGTCAGAAAATGGAATAAGCTACCTCAAGAAACAGTCAGCGCCCCTAACTGCAAGCAGTTTAGGTCCAAAATTTAGGTCTACCACTCCCAGGGCCTCTTTGCAAGATTTCCACGAGGAATATTCAAGAGGAGAGGGGAGTGTGGCCGAGCGGTTAGAGCACAGGTCTCGTAATACAGAGATTGTGGGTTCAAGCCCTGGGCCGGGCGGTTTTCATCTCCTTGTTTCCTTGGGCAAGAACTTGGAGATGAAAACCGCCCGGCCCAAAAAGTCTCGGCATATTATAAATCTTTTAGCAGTATCACGATACCAGATCACAACTGATCATGACCAGAATATACAGTACATTTATTTAGTTTAAATTTCAAGTCATGATTTGAAGTCAATCACAAGTTACAGTCGATTTTGAAGTCTTATTTACATCACAAACTACTTCGACCCCATCAAGCTTTCAGAATTTTTTCCGTAAAATACCGGGGTAAAATATGGTTAGGATAGCAAAAAAAGAAAAAAGATTTATTTGAAATTCAAAGAAACAAATCTTTTTGGAAAAAGATTACTTTAACT
>JXSR01S013077.1:17254-27437 GCA_000969725.1 Ophiothrix spiculata
ATACATGTAATACTATTTTCATATTTACAAAGAAAAACAAATTAACCTAAAAATTACAGGTACTTGTTTAAAATAAAACATCACCATGAGAAAGTCCTACCTGAAAATGAAAGTTTCGTCTATGGTGGATAACACTTATTACCATGATTACAACAATATTACTGCAACTCAGCTGAATGTTTTAAGAAATGATACTTGTTGATTTTGCAGTGTATGCGTGTAGGGTGGGTGAGGTGGGCGGGGTGGTGTGAGTGGTATGAGTGGGTTGCTGTTGTATGTTTCGGGACAGTTGTGAATGCAATATCATGTGTGAGTAGCACCTGGGAGGTAATCAATAGTCAAAACGCATGCACGAAGAAAAATTAAAACGACGGATGAATCGCACAGCTCAAAACACAATATATTTATCCATTCTATGATATAAAACACATTTTAAGTAAAATAATGATGAAACCAAAGTTGAATGTATGACTCGAACCTGAGCCTAGAGATCACAAGGCATCTTATACATCCACTACACCACAGTTAGTGACACTACAAGCAAGTAAAATATCAGGTATTATCCTACAGTTTCAAAATCTATATCCAAGGAGTGCTGCCCATGATGGTAAATCGAAACGATTTACCATGATTGAATTGTACACACATTACATGGTTGACCACTATATGAATATAAAAGGTGAGTTATTGATGAAATGGTCAATCGTGGATTTGCACCCAAAACAACGTGGTAAACCGAGAACGGTTTACCATTTCACTATACTGCATACAATGGCATCACCTGAAGTGTGTAGGCCTATACGTAGAATATACAGTGCATCATCAATTATTAATGCAATAATTACGGTCTAATGTGTACTTAAAATAAAAAAATATTCATTATAATTATGTAGGCCTACATATATTCATTCGATCATGAAATGCTTGTCTGGGAGTCTTTAATCCATGTGTTCTGGAACAAACGAATACATATGCCCTATATTATGTTATGTTCTCTTTTAGTTGGATCAACTACTTTCATCTCTTTAAATTCGTTTTAATTACATTATTTGTTATTTTAATTTCGCCATATAAATAGATATAGAGTTATAGTAATTAGTTTGGAATCACCATTCATTATATATGCTTTGTTGATATATCCATGTTATTAGGCACATGGCTTTTAATTTATAACAGATTTGTCAGTATCAGTTAATTTTAATGACCTGTCCCTAAAAATACTTTGTGTTCACCAATATCCTTTAGAATTTATTTGCCGTTATAAATATTTTTTCTAGTAGTAGTTATACATTTGGAATCACCATTTAGATATGTATTTTTGTCGATATCCATAATACTATGATAGGTTTAGCTGATGATGATTTGCAAGTGGTCATTATTTCTAATGGCTGGTCACTAAATACATATTGTATAAACACTTCAATTTAGGTATAGTTGCGTCATAACAATAATATTGTATGCCGAAAATTTAAGTTTGATCGAATCTATACTAAAAAAGTTATGAAGGTTTTTGTGAAATTTATACAATTTTTTTTCGACTTGACTCAGACAATCTTTGAAAAAATGTGTTGGGACACTTGGTTGTTTTTGACGATAAAAGTTAAATAAAAAATGTAATTTTTAGTATTTTACACTATAATTTTTGAATAAAGTTCAAGGTATGGCTTTAACCCTCCATTAAGCCTGGGCCTCCCCTCCTCCCTACAAAACAATGTTGTGAGATGCTACAACAAATTTGCTACCATGGGGTCTATCAACACTGAAGCGGGGGAGAGGGGGCTTATTTTAAACATTGCCGTTGAAAGTGTCCCAACAGTTTTTTCAAAGATTGTAGGCCTGAATTTCATTAAGCTTAATGAACTGTACCTAATATGTTAACTGAGATAGGTGCTGTCAAGTTTAACTTTTTTGTATTTTGCTAAATGGCTTTTCAGAATTTGATTTTGAGGCCTATTTGATTTTGCTGCCTTGAATTTTAATGCAAATTATGGGATTTAAAAAGAGCAAATGAGATAGGCCCTAAATGCATCTTGCTTTTAAGGACTGACGTCCTCAGAAGTGCATCAGTTTCAAATATGTTCATTGTTTAACTTTTTAAAAAGTTTTTATATCCACAAAACTACATGATAAATTCGTTATCCCCTGGTTTTTTTCTACGTAATACAGACAATATCTATGGTTTGGTGATGTATCACATTCGGCCTCATGTGATACAACCATAGATATCTTACCGTATTAAGTAAAAAAACAGGGGATAACTAATAATATCAGTTAATACTGACTCTTAGTACTAGGCCTACTCTTACCCTTCCAATTACCCAATTTATATAACAAAATAACTGGCCATAAACATAGATAAACACGGAGAACCAGATGTTAGTTTTGTCACTTGTCAGGATTTGAAGTTTTTTCAGAGTATAAATGTATTATGGGTCTACATTGTTCCAGCCTTTATTAGACTAATGTGCAACTTCCAGTTGCAAAAAAACATAAACCACATATATGTCAGACATCTAAAAGGATTTTTAAAACATCAACGATATTGAAAAACATATTACACGAGATTTATGTTTTATAGCTTGCACGCCATATCACTTTGTCACTTAAACATGTTGAAATGATCGTCAGTTGAGTTAGTGTATTCCGTTTGAAGTAGCACTGACACAGAACATATGAATGTGCCATAAAAAAGGAGACACAGTAGAATATACATAATTTTAAAACACCTCATGCATGCCCTGTTTCACGAAAGCTGCAATTATATTTAAATGAACATGAATCGGTAAAAACAATGCTGCGTAGATCTCTTCTTGTTTCTTTGTGTTTCCTTATTCGTTCTCATGATCATTTTGAGTTATACGTTTTTAGACAGTGTTCCTGCATGTTTTTAAAACGTCAATATATCACTAACTTACAGCTTCAAAGTAACAGCTTCTGACCAACATAGACCACCGACTTAACCCTCTTGGAGCATGTATAGGTTGCTAAAATTGTGTCATGATGTGAAATGAATGATAATGGCACTTGCGGCGGACTTTATGGGTTATCCTGGCACTTGGCAGTTTGGTGTTTAGGTTATATAGTTTTGTATAAATGATATTCTATGTGTATTTACTGTTCTATTTGTTGTTTATTTGTCATTTGCCGAATAAACATGAAATGAAAATGAAATGAAATGGTGACACCCGCATGATACCTTGCGTTAGGACCTTCTTTCACACCCCACATTATATAGGCCTATATTGACGTTTCAAGACATGCAAGACCATGTATAAAACATTAATTCTTGCCACTGTGATTTAGCGGTTTTCTAAAATAAGATGAAATGTTAGAAATAGAGAAATTGATTTCAATCTTGTGATAAGATGTAATAAATAAATAAATAAATAAATAAATTTTACGTTCCAACCAGTAGTCATTTGAAGAGACGAATAA
The DNA here is from genome assembly GCA_000969725.1 of Ophiothrix spiculata. Classification (NCBI taxonomy): domain Eukaryota; kingdom Metazoa; phylum Echinodermata; class Ophiuroidea; order Amphilepidida; family Ophiotrichidae; genus Ophiothrix; species Ophiothrix spiculata. Next base: position 20,690 of record JXSR01S013077.1, read on the forward strand.
TCTAATCGGGAGTGGGATCGCCCTTTGTACTTCTTGGTTCCACGTCGGTTGAGAAGCTAAATCTCCGTATTCTTGACACTACACACTGATCACTAGCAACGAATGTAGACCTGTTCTACGAACATTTTTTAACCAAGTCAAAGTTACAGAATACAGATCTAGACCAATGAATGAAATTAATTAAATGATTCATCAGAAAAAAGGTGGCGAAGGTTTATACCTTATCCTCCGAAGGAGGGGGGGGGTGTGCAACTTAGGTTTTTTCCCCACTTCATAAAAACGCAAAAGCAACCGGCCCCAGGCATAAGGGTAACCTCTTTTCCATCCTTTGCGGTCATTTTGATGAAAAAACTAGCGGGGTACCACATAAGGTAGTAGGGGTGTAGGGGGGGGGGGGGTGAAATCCCGGACATTTTTAAGTTGCCATTTTGAAAAATTTATGCACGCTATAAGACTCAAACTTCCAAGACATGTTAGAATCATCATATCCCTTCTTAATTAGCAAAAAAAACGGACGAAAATCCGTTCAATTTATAACTTTTATATCAAAATTTTGATTTTGGTGGCCATTTTTGCCATAATGCAATTTTGCCTGATTTTCCAATCCAAAAGTACTTTATGACGTCATAATTACGTAACGTCTTGGCCGATTTTGATGATCTTGGTATAGTTGGATAGGGGAGGATCATACCTATCCAAGTTCATGGGGGGTTCCGTTCCAAAATAATAGGGGAGTTGTTGCAACCTTCGGAGGACGTCTTACAAAAAATAGCTTAGGAGGATAATAGGGTTTTAAAGCATAATTCTCCCATTATGCTGAAACGAGCGCGGAATTTGTATTTTTTAGAAACTTGCAATAAAACAACCACAAGATTAATAATATATATTTTCTGAAAGTTGTATTCATAAATTCAATAGGCCTATAAGGCGACACACCACAATAGAGCTTCCCATTGACTTACTGTACAAAATGGCTTGCTAAAATCACCCGAGAACTCAATAATAAAGCAACTGGTTGCTTCAACACTGCCTTTTCTCAGATGATTTTGGTCTCTTCTAACATAAAATGATGACAAAAGCAGTGTGCAAATTAGTTGGTAATCCAGGCATCCTGAAGACCAACATTTTGCGCGGATTATACCAGAACTTCATAGCTGGTAATCCGCGGGATGTCTAGCCCAAATGCTCAAGGATTGTTAGGGACTTGAAACATTTCTCACTGACGCATGGACTATTGGTTTATAGTTGCAGTAGTAGTCATTAAATATTGTTGTGTGCTAGCCTTTACTTACTAGGCCTAATCAGAATCATTTAAAAATTGAGAATCCTTTAAATTCTAAATTTTCTTATTTGGCTACAAATTACGGACTACCAAAAATACTTGCGGATTACCAATTTTTTGGACATGGTAATCCGCAGAATTACCAGATATTTTTCCTTAATTTGCACACTGAAAAGTACACCTTCAAGGCAAAATTTTCAAGAAATTAGACGCTGAAGTATAACGCCCCCTATCACTGTCAGAGAGCTGAATTTTGTATTTCCAGAATCAAGCGCAAATTAAGGAAAATCCTTTAAATTTTACCAAATAAGTCTGGAGATCAAAAATGGCATCTTTGAATAAACCTAACTTAATGATAAGAACAAAATATTGACCAAACATATTGCCCTTCCATACGTTTTGAAGTCCTGTTTTTAGAAGGGTAGTCAATTTTGCCGATTTTAGAAATGCCGGATTGCGAGTGCTAGTTATTTAGTGGTGTGCGCCCATAAGCCTAAATCACAATAAAAGTCTTAAAAAGTTAATTTACCCCCAACGGATACCAACTAATAATACGCATCGGTAAATTTCCTTTCACAATCAGCAAATTTTGGTAACGATATTATCACCGGTGAAATTGGGAATGCGGTGAAATGTGGAATTTCTAACGATCTCCGAGTTTAGAACGCGGGAGAAGGATGCATTTATAGCCAAGACACAAACCCTAAAATTGACATTTAGGTGTTGTTTCAGTTTTGACCTCTCCGAATTAAAAGCCTCCAATTAACTTTACAGAAACGAACTTATACTACTATAAAATAGATAATATAGGAAAACGGTTTATTTTACATAACATACGATGTTTTTTGTGTGTTTTATAAAACTTGGATAATATAATCCCAATAATCGTTAAATAATCCCAATCTACGGCATAACTTATAAAAGCTTGAAGCTGCTTGATCTCAGAAGGCTCCCAATGTTTTCACGGTGAATTTGCCACGCATTCCCTGTGCATTTTGAATTAATCCTACGTTGAACTCTATCACAACGTTTTAACTTTTTGGATAAATGATTGTACTTTTTAACCAAAATCTACACAGGCCTATTAATTTCTCTTTGGTAGGGTAAGTTTTAAGTTTTCTGCAACGTCCGAGTTTGTACCAAATTTTATTTTTATAGGCCTATTTAACCAGCTTATCCATATTACAATTCACCATTTTTTGAAAAGGCAGAAAAAGTAGCGTTTTATACGTGCCAGAGGTCGATGATATATTTGCAATGTTTAAAGCTGCTGGCCAGTATAAAATAATAAAATACCAATCAATTATGTATTGAACATGTTGAATAACATTTCAAGGTTTTTGTACCTTGGTTGGTATCAGAATGAGTTAATTTCCAGAGTAGACCTAATTTTGATTATACATCATGATTATGAAATCCTTACAAACCTCTGGGGTTCTCGCCTTTTTTCTTTTTTCCGTTTTAGATAAAATCAAACAAAATAAGCACATAAAAATGCATATAAATAGAAAAAAAAAAGATAAATAGGCCTATAGGCATATATAATTAAAGAGATAAATTACAAAAAATAAATGATACAGCGCACAATAAACAAATAATATAGTGCGTCGGCGCAATGCGGGGTGTAGACCTACTAGTATGCTGAATATGATTTCATGTATTCGACATACGGGGCTCCGTAGAGCCATGCTGAACATTGCTGAAGAAGCTATAAATATCGCCTGCTTCAGATCATGTCATCAAAAATGAGCTCAAACGAATCCTTGTTGAATGATCTTACCTTGGTCATGAAGAATTATTTAATCTTTTTCCGTACCAACAAAGACGATCAAAAAAATTGGGTCTCGGCTGTCAGTTATGGAGCCATGATGTGAAATGATCACGGAAGATCTCGATTGCAGCTCATTAACCTTTTCTTGACCCGTCCCAGATATGACATCATTATCTAATTATCATAAACTACAAAATGACGTCACCTTAGGCTTAGCATGATACCATTCTTGAACTTGGCAAAAAGGGGTGTAAAAGTTATTTATTAACAATGTCTTGCATATATGGGCATTTCCAGCGTTACTCGCGTTACCTTTTTTTGCGCCATTTCCTCTTTCCATTGCTGTTCCAGTTCCAGTTCTTATTCAGTATGACGGCTATAATGAGGACAATTCAAAATGATATAAAAAGTAAGAGATCCTTTAACAAAACATATGAAAAAATGTGTCTTTTAGTTACACGCGTTACCTCAAAGGAAGATCCTCGTTGTTGTCCACCATATAGCTAAAACTGCAATGTTGGATATTTATTTCTATTTTATTTTGAAAGATGACATATCTACAGGTCTACAAAAATAAGTTTAACCTTGCTAGTTCTGTGCTCTTTGTTTTAAAATATAACACAATTTAGAATACACATTTTTAGCTTAGTTTTGGGAGCTAAACTGCATCTTCAGAAAGGTAACTTTAACAGCAAAAAATGATACAGTATAGGGTATAAAAGTTTATAATCATGATCCACACATATGTTAGCAATAACTTGGGAGTGAAAATGAAGTCCAGAAGTGAAGTTGATTTTTTGACTCATGTCCATTTTTCATGGAAATGCCCATAACAATTCCACTTTAGGCATTAATTTTGTATCAATACAACATGACAGCAACCTTTTTAATAACATATTAAATTTAATTTTCAATGACGTCATATCATATGTGACGCGTTACATCAAAAGGTACAAGTTGTCTACCTTTGACAAAATTGAGATTTCTGTGTTACTTTAAAGAGAATAAATTAAGCTTTGAACTGATTCCTTGCTTGTGAAAATTGAAGTTTAAATTTTGAAGATGGTGAATAAAGATGACAATTTTCTTATTATTTTCTTTATAATTTACGAGCTTTATTTGCCTGTATCTCAAAATTTGCTTGGCCGAGAACTTGTACCTTTTGATGTAACGCGTCACATAGGCCTATATAAAATATATTCGAAAAAATAAACCGGGTGCTCTGTTTGATCTTGCTCTGTCGCAACGCGTCGCATTGTTGTATCAACATAGAACTAGTACCGTTCCCACAGACCGCCCCTCCCACTGACCCAGCAATGAGCCTAGCCAGCGCGCGTAGCGTGCTGGCTAGTGGACAGCTCTGAGCAAGAGCTAGTATCAACAAAAAACGTGGCGTAACACATTTTCATGGAATTTTCATGCAATTATTGTCAGGTAAGATCTTGATATGTTCACTTAATGAACACCCATGTGTTCGGCAAAATACTGGCCCTGGTATCGTGCATAGTATCTGTAAAAATGCGAATTGGAAATAGGAAATAATTCATGGGCTAATTTTAGCACATGAGATTACTCGCGTTGCTATCAAACAACTGTGAAACTGTAATGGCTGCCATGGACTTCTATGCGGGGTGCGTATCCGAAAACTTAGCTGGGCATGTGCAGCATGTTTTAGTGGCAATAGTTCTTGGAAATAAATTGTGTTCGAATACCATTTTGCTAATATTCATAGATTTTTACGCACGCTGTAAATTTCACAACCTTCATAAAGTTATCATGAATGTAGTTTTACGCCATACAATAAGAACTGCATTTTAAAAGACTGAAAAGCTACTTTCCTTCAACTATAGGCTAAGCTTATTTCGGGAGCATTGGGCTACATCGTAAACTGTTATCGACTCTTTCAATGCAGTACCATATGCAGGGTGGGAAAAAGTGTGGAAATCAGGAGGCTCCTTCCCAGGAAATTAGAGTATTTGGTGGGAAATTAATGAATTTGGTGGGAAATTCTGCATTTTCGAATACAGAAACTTGTAATAAATTAGGGAATTTTTGAATTTCTTCCAGGGAAATTCACATTCTTTCCAGTCCTGACCATATGTAATCTGTTCTTCAGTCTAATAAAATAAATTGTCGCTTAAAGTTCTAGTAAGCAACATACAAGCGTTTATATGAAACTGTCCGAAAACTGGCAGTGTCCGAAAACTGGCATGATGTATCTATTAAAGTACTTTAATAAGACTCTTAGTACTACATAGACCTACTAGTATGTCGACAAAACATTATATGTATTGTAGACATACTGATCTCCATTGAACAATGGTTAATTTTGCCAATTTTTTGAAGTCTCATTTTGAACAACTTGCATCATGAAAAATATGGGAAATGTGCTCTTGCACACCTTATTGAGTTGCTTAAGCCATATGCCATGGTAGTCAAGGAGTTTACCAAACATAAACTTATGAAAATTCATGATCATTTTTATGTAAACAAACACCTAAAATTAAAAAATGCATGATCAAAGTACACATTTTGATTTTTTTAATCACCAAACACTCAAGTAGATACTCATGTTAATATTGTTAACAATAATACATGAGTGATCCAACAAAAAAGGAATGACAAATAGCAAAAAAGTTGGTGGCTAATTTTAGCCACCGAGAACACATGCGTTGTATTGGAAGAAATGTCACACTGTAATGGCTGCCGTGGTCGTCTAGTACTACAGTCAATCTTCAAAATTTATAAGCTCCCCATTTCGCGTGGTTTTTACTCATTAACGCGTGTTGTCAAGTAGTACTCTGCGCCGTACGCGACACACTGCAATTCACGCAGTTGCATGTGATAGGCTGTTCCCGCTTTCGCCACGCCAAGTTCTTTTCACTGGGGAAAATTGACGAGTCAAAACGATCGTCATAACATGAGTCAGCTGTGACTGTGTCAGGTGATTTAAATTCTGAATTACGCGTACGCACGGACTGCGTTGAAGCACAATTGTTTGAATATTCTGGACGCGATGTTCAGGAATCAGGGAGCTTATTTATTTTATAAGATGGACTAGTAGTAGGCGTACGTTTAGTCCTGGCACCATGACTTGACCTATAGAAATTACAATACCCAATGATAAAAGTTAATGATGGTCCATGGCATAGTCACAGCCCTGGGACTAGCGTTCGTTACATACCAAATGATACATGTCATGTAGACTGTCATTGACTGTGACTAGTAGTAGTAATTACAAGTCTGCAATTTGCAAACTTCATTTTCTGTTTTGTGATTCCCGGGTTATGCGTTGTCTTAGTCTAAATATATGAAATGACCAATTTCCGATCATTTGTTTTAAAGATATTTTGTCAAATAAGTACTACAAATTTACATGGAAAATAAAAGTTGTACCTTATATCCTTGTCGTGGCTGTTGAATTCAGCTCTCTCCGCAGTAGCATTAAAATTTGCAATTACAGATAATACCGTATGCATTAAGTACTTGACAAATAAATCATATGATACAAGGATCGAGGCGCATTGTTTTTTATGTCATACACTTCATGTTCATGAAAGGCAAAAATAGGTTCAAATATAGTACTATTGCCGGAATTTTTTATAACAAGAATAGTCTTTAAAAGACGAACATCTGGGGTCACAAAAATGAATCCACAAAAATAATTGATAATTAGAGAATAAAAGATAAGATTT
>JXSR01S013080.1:28618-39306 GCA_000969725.1 Ophiothrix spiculata
ATATTATGGAAATAAAGTCAGTTGATATGATATGATAGTACTGCAGATAGCCATAACAATTGTGCTTTTGATGATAAAAGCATGGAACTTTGGACATAATTTAAGAATGTGGTAATAAGGATATTTAGATATAGGGGCATCTCAGATTTTGTCTAGTAACAAAATGGCGGCCATTTTTCAAAATGGCCGCCATTACAGAGGGATTAATTTCAAAATTGGTCAAATATTGTTCAAAACCATACCAATGTGTTCCTCTCATCACAAGGATGTAGAAAAAGTATAGTTTTACCTATCTCCGATGTTCAGTTCCCGAGTTAAAACCCAAAACGTAAAAAGATCATTCGGGGTCACGCATTCAGCCCTTTGGGGATCGGAAATTTCAAAAGTGTCCGATTTTGCTGAAAATAGTCTCAACATGTTCCTCATGTAAAACTGTCTACACAAAGTAATATTTTCAAATGTCTCTGATCAAACGTTGCTATGGTATCAAGTCAAACATCCTTAAGGCTCATTCTCCGATAAACCGTGCAACTTTGGTTAGAGAAATGTTGAAATTTCGACTACTAACAACTCATGAAAAACATACAAAATCATAAACTCTTATGGCTTCTGAAGAAGAAAAAGTGCATGGGATATGTTTTAAAAATACTTGATTTTTAACCATTGTATTCCCTATACCTAATGTTCGTATCTGTTGGTTCGTATCTGTTGGAATCTTTTTTTGAATATTCATTATTGAGAAAATTAGTTTTCTTACAAACTTGATCTTTACACTAAATTAGAAGCTCTACACATACTACACTGTGGTGTATTATTTCGCTCATAGTGTACCGCGTTTTGCGAAAAGGCGACAAAATGTGTGGTTCGTATCTGTTGCGACGTGACAGTCACATAGGGGTTTTTTGATATTAATATCCTTGTAAATCATTACTGTAAATATATAATTCTATATAACATATATGTTATTCAAGACTGAAGTTTACTTGATAAATCTAATGCGGAATCATCCATCAACATATTGATTTTCACACTTTGTTATCGATTTTAGAATTTGGTTCGTATCTGTTTGCAATATTGGCGACATGATTTAAAAAGCTATTATGTCATATTAAATACTTAATATAATTAAACTTTATATGTCATTACTAATACCTATTACGGGCTATTAAAAAATATGCATTGCGTTTGAAATGCCCGAATATTTTAGGAACGGGGCCACATAAAACGTAAAAAGTATGGCTGGCGACATGGGGAAAAGTAACGATTTTGCATTTTCAGATTAATCGTTATCTACTTTCCTGGCATGCTAAAATGTTTAGCTTCACACATGTTACTAATGTGACTTTAATGTATTAACTAGATCACTCAAATTATTTGTAATAGGCTTAACAACGCTAAACTAGTAACACGAACATGAGCGACACCAAAACGGCAAAGTTGCACGCTTTATCTGAGAATGAGCCTTAACACTCATTTATCAGTATATTTACCATTAGTGCCAACTATATAGGTTGGCCTGTAACCATAGCAATGAATTATCAGGTACATTCGAAACTATTACTTTGTGTAGACAGTTTCTTACAACGAACATTTTGAGACTATTTTCAGCAAAATTGGACACTTTTGAAATTTTCGATCCCCATAGAGCTGAACGTGTGACCCCGAATGACCTTTTTACGTTTTGGGTTATAACTCGAGAACCGAACATCGGAGATCGGTAAAACTATACTTTTTCTTCATCATTGTGATGAGAGGAACACATTGGTATGATTTTGAACAAAATTTGACCAATTTTGAAATTTATCCCTCTGTAATGGTCAAATCTTGTTCAAAACCATACCAATGTGTTCCTCTCATCACAAGGATGTAGAAAAAGTATAGTTTCCGAACATCGGAGACATTTTGAAAAATGGCCGCCATTTTGTTTCTAGACAAGATCTGAGATGCCCCTATTTCTAATTTCCTTTTAAAAAGTACACTCTACACTGTGCCAGATTTCATACTTTTATCATCAAAAGCACAATTGTTCCATACTATGTAACTTATCTGCAGTACTATGATATGAGAGTATCAAATATCTCGGTGTTATGCTTGACCAAACCCTGCCCAATGCTGACATGGTTCAGCAGGTTATCAAAAAAGCCATCGGTCGATTAAAATTTTTGTACAGATATTCCACCTTTCTGAATCAGTCCCTACTTAAGAATGTGTGCTCTGCCCTCATTCAATGCCATTTAGATTACTGCTGTACCGAGTGGTACTCCACCGCAGCTAGACACAAATTACAGGTCACCCAGAACAAAATTGTCAGATTTGTTCTTGGCATGGAAAATAGGAGTCATATCGATCAAAGTACTCGTAATTCAATCAATCTTCTGAATATCCGTGACCGTGTGATACAGCTAAGATTAAATCATGTTTTTAACATATTCAACAATAGGGGTGCTCCTTATCTAGCACAAAAATTCACAAGAGCGTCAAGTGCACATTCATCTAGAACTCGTTCTAGTAATAATTGTAATTTTGTAGTCCCAAGTGTTACAGGTATAGCCTCAAAAACATGTTTATACAATGCCATCTCAGACTGGAATGCACTGCCACCACAAATTCAGTCCATTGGTGATAGGTCTGTCTTCAAACTAGCAGTCAAAAAACATCTGGCTACTAGAGCCTTAAGACAAGAGTCTGATGATTTTATACGTTTTTATGGTTTGTCCTTTAACTGTTTTTGTATATGTCCCCCCACGTCTCACACACACTTTTATGTTGTTACTGGACCCTTATTGGAAATAAGCCTGCACATGTAGCCAGATTTTTATGGGTTTTTCTTGCCTTGCAACTTTTTTGTGCTTCTGGTGCGTCATTCCAGTTTGGGATGGATATGTTTGCATAATACATGTTATCTAATTGTTGCTTTGTATTTTGTACTTTTTTTCTTGCTATCTATATTGTTTTCGATTTCATTGCAAGTCTGAATAAACAAATAAACAAACAAACAAACTGCTTTCCATGAGAGTCCTCTGTCAAATGGTCAAATTTATTTTCGATGCAGGAGGAAAACCGAAGCGTCCGGAGTAAAACCTGCGGAAGCAAGCTTGGACTGGCAACCAATTGCACATGCAGCTCCGAGACCGGGGATCGAACCCACAACAACATGTGCTCATTGGTGCAAAGCGATGGAATTACCACTGTGCTATGATATTTCTAATTTGTGACACGTGAATTAGCGGGTCTAAAAACATATAAGTCCATGATTAAATTAACAAAAATATGCATAACAATCTGTATTTCCCTAAAAATAAATACAAACCTGAACGTGTCATTCATCTGGATAAGTAATACTTAAGTTATAAAAAATTATAATTGTATAATTATTTAGAAGACTAAAATTCATCATGAAAAAAAAAATATCATGTTTTGGTATGGCAATTTTTGTCCTATTTTTAATAAAAGCTAATCCTAAAAATTGTCTAGATTCTAAAAAAAGTTAAACTTTATTATTCCATTTTTAGAATTTTGGGGTTTCTTTACGTAAAAAAATCGCCCCAAAGCCTGACCATACTTGAAATTACGCCCGCCGGTAAAACAGGAAATTTTGTATGTTGCGTAAGGGTGCGGGTTTTTTTAAATTTTTTATGTATTTGCAATTCTGAACTTTGTCCCAGGGAATGCAAATGAAAAATCCAGATTTTAATTTCAATCTTCTATCACTGTTAAAATTAAAAATATATATTTTAATAAAGAATATTTTTAAATTTTACTGATATGAATTTTTCAACATAATGTTTTCTAAAATATGTTGTTACGTCACAAGAAGTGCAGTTTCATTTGGTTTTATTAAAATCACTTCGTGACACTAAGAGGGATGAGGAACTTTGTCCGACCCTTTTTTATAGGCAGCCCTTGAGCGAACCTACGGCAATGCTCCACCCTCCTATCATGGCCACATACATTCATCTTTAGTAGAGTGTCGCGGTCTTTACACCCAACGGGTCTCGTTCAACTGTTCAATGCTACAAAAAATTAGCCAACAAAACCACCTTGATAAACTATTTTAATAATTATCATAGCGTAATCAACCTTTTAAAAGTGTATCTGATTAATGATGTCTCAAATACAAAGCCAAACTATCCTGCTATTTAATCTAATAGTACTGTCAGCACCAACACAACGACAGCGACAAATTAAAACTCCCACTAACGTCTCCAAAATCGACCATTTAATCTACATGGGTAGCAAGTTGATTTTATACTGGCTTTGTAGCACGGGGAAACATCTAATCAAAATAACCGCTAATAGCGTACTTAATGCATGAGCAATCGAATCGATTATATCTATTGATGACTTTGCAGATAATTCAACTGGGGTGGGGTGGTTATAAATACAGGTATGCCTACATTGAAACTCAATCATGATGAAATGGCAACATTAAGGCGGTGTCACAAATTACAAAACGTACGAATAACGAACTAATAACATACACTGGATTTGTCATTGAAATACATGTTATATCGATTACCAAACAAGTTCGTTATTAGTACGTTATTCGTACGGTACGGTGGTGTGTGACACCGCCTTTAGCTATAACTAACATAGTATGATTCAGTATTGAGAACAATGGTAGGTCTAGTTTTGGAGCGAGATAACTGATGCCGCTCCGAAGTGAAAGTGCCCCAATCGGGAAAGAGAGGCGTTGTAAAGTTAGCGGTGTACTTTTGTTTTGTTTTATGTTGTTATTAATCAGATACACTTTAAGTAGGCTAATTACGTTATGATAATTATTTAAATAGTTTATCATAGTGATTTTGGTGGCTAATTTTTTGTAGGAATATGAGTTGAACGAGCCCAGTAAGGTGTATAGATCGTGGTACTCCACTACTTAATTATGTTTAACGATTTATACAGCCCGCCACCGCAGCAGTAGGCGTCGGCTCAATACGCCTCACTGATTGGCTATTAAAAGATACGCCAAGCTACATCCGGGAGTTTTTCGCTTAACGCTATGTAAAACCAAATGCTATACGATTGGTTGAGGTTTGGCGTATTTTAGAAAAAGTATAAAAATCAACTGATCAAAAAACTTGTTTCATCCGATAGCATAGACTTCAAGCTTTAATCTGAAGTAATTTGTGAACGCATTCGACCAACATGAGATGTTACATGGCTGAATGAAAAAATGACTTTCCTAAAAGTAAGTGAAACTTTGACTTTCTACATCAATATCTCGTCACGAATTCTTCATTGTGTTATGAAATAAAGATCATAATGTAGCTTATTTTGTCACGATTACAATGATACCAACCTTTATAGGGTAAACACAACTGTATTTGAGAAAAATACGCCAAAGCTGGTACAGGTTTTTCACGCTTTGCGATTCAGACCCGGTTTACATATGGCAGCTATTTATTATTACCTCCGAAATCCTCACTTAGAAACTCACAAAGGAGTAGCTGCCATATGTAGTATTTCCAAAAAAATACTCTGAATGTTTCATTTGATCCCCGTTATCACTGATGTACTAAATCCCCCCGGGGCATATAAACTACAAAGATCAGTCAAATAAGAGGTGACCTACTGCTGCATTGGATTGTTGAACAAGCACAAGTGGAAGTGCCGATTCGACTGACAAGAAGGCTCACAAAAGTCCCGAAATCTACAGATCCTCAACAAAATTGGACAAAATAATCATTAGGTTTTGTGGTGGAAGGCCCACTGCAATTATAAAACACATTTTATTACGAGAAATGCAAATTTAACTTTTGAAGCTAAAAAAGACAAACCTCTGCCGCTCTATAGTTCTGAATATACCATGCCCACACAAAAATAATTTACATTACATGATACTTTGATTATTTTTCAAGATAAAAGTCTGTGTGCGTAAGACTCGAAATTGTTTGAGAAAGTCAAGACCACGCTTTTAAAAAATCATCTCAGTTTAAAACTGTCCTAAATCCTAAAACTTAACACGCCATTGAAATTATACAAGATATTAAAGCACATCACCATAACCAGTCAACCTTGAGTGTACATGATCATTATGACATTTCGCATTGTTATTCAAATAAGGCTTTTTCTACATATCTGACCAGGCACTGTGATGTGGTTTATCATGGGAGCGAGAATATATGTGACCCGTCATATCGAAAGGTACCTTAAGGTCGGCAAAATCAAAATTTATTTTTTGGTCTTATCTAAAAGCTGAGATTTTAAGCTTTAAAATGACACCTTGATTTTGGTTATTGGATGTTCGGTTGCGAAGTTACACCCAAATTGGTAAAAGGCATCGGGCTGATTCGGAAAACTATAGTTCTGAGAAAATCGAGTTTAAAGTTTTTGTACTTAGTAAATCTTGAATGGAGAGAGGATTTTTAGCTTGGTTTTTAATACATTTTTCTTATGTTTTGGATGTTGGAACCTGATTAATATAATAGAATACACTTCAATGATAACCTTTCTAATGAAATTCGACCTTGGACGTGATTTTTGACTATGCTTAGCTTCAATGGCCCGTATCTCGTAATGTACTATGCCGGTATTAAGGTACCTTTCGATATGACGATCCACATATGTAATATGGAATTTCTATTTGCCAAGAGCTGAAGTCAACAGACCAGACTTGCACATCTAATTATCCGACAGTGGGTTGTCGGGGAAACCAGCTGGTAGTGTCAACGGAATAAGCTCAGCCTAATCTGATTCACAGTTATAAAAGGTCAAACTAACCAAGGCAAACTATAGAGTGTGCTGAGCAGGAAATAAAAATGAAATGCATGTGTGGAGAGAGTCAATATTGCAAGCAGTGACTGCATCATGGTAAGAATTATAATCACCACCCAGGATTATTGATGCTTTAATTGAAAAACTTGAATGCCAGAATGCATCAGCATATTCAAGAATCGGTCTCAGGTAACCACTGTATACAACACAGAGTTCATCCTTATCAAAACCAAGTTTCGTAAGGGATCTCAGCATATAGAGTCTCTCATTAGCCTCTTTAAGCATGTTGTTAACTTGCAAGTCACACTTGAGATCGTTTTGAAGGTAAATCACCAAGGACTTTTGCCTCTGTGACATATGACAGTGGTTCTGTACATATTCTTAAATCAGGGAGAGCAGGTTTATTTTGCTTGAAACATACCTGGAGGGCCTGACATTTGTTTGGGTTTAGCTTGAGCACCATTTGCAAAAATCGTCAAGGTCGGTTTGCAAAGAGCTAGTGTGGTCCATTAGCATTTTCGGCAAATGTTAGGTCATCCACGTATTTCCAGCATCGTGATGAGGCATTATGGGCAGCGTCATTAATTCAAATCTGGAACCCAATTGGGCCAAGCTTAGTGCCCTGGGAAATCCCTGCCGTGAGTGAAATAAAATCAGAAAGAGTATCATTGTATCTAACACATTGTTGTCTGTAACAAAGAAAGTCACAAATCCAGGGAATGGTGGACTCACGGACACCCAAGCGGATAAACTTGCTAAGTAGGATGGTTTGATCAACCAAGTCAAACGCTTTGGAAAAGTCCGTGAGAACCACTCTTCCCATGTTGTGACTTCCGTCAGCCCCTTGATGAAGATAATGGACCAGACTAACTAAATTGTGGGAAATTGACACCCCTTTGACCATACCAAACTGCCTAATATCTATTTTATGCTCAATATCATTCAAGATCCAGTTTGTGATAAAACCTTTCGCAATCTTAGCAAAGATGGGCGTAAGTGAAACTGACCTAAGTTTATCTACGGAAGGTGGGTACTGCTTGGGAATATGTACCACAATGGCCTGTTACAACTGACTTGGTACCTTACCTTCAAGATAGGAAGCGTTAAATATATCAGTAAGGGGAATACTCATTTCGTACGCAAATTCCTTCACCAACCTAGGTGGAATATGGTCGGGACCCGCAGCTTTAGTTGATTTTAATTTCCTTAATTCAGCATATACATCCCACGGATGTAAATGAGGTGACATCTCAGCAAGTAAGTATGTTGGCAAATGACTAAAGTTCAAATAATCTAAGCCTGCAGAAACTTGGACGAACTTGGCATTAATAGCATTAGCTTTACCTCTAGCATCAGTGTCATCAATCACTGGGATGTCAAGGCTGAGGCGCGAAAATCTGTTGTAGGGCCCCTAGGACCCCCCCCCCCTTGGTTACTTAAGTGTTAATGTAATTTTTTCCGCGCAGAATATATTTTGATCTATAGTTGCCCTAGCCTTGCTCGAGGCATCTATTTTTGAGAATATCAAAGGGTCATAACTCTTTACTTTCAGAGAGTGCACTGTTATTTAAGTACCATATTTATTCATTTCTAGAGCCTTGCTTGTATAATTATATTGTAGACAATGTACAATATGAGGGGTGCTCTTACAAAATGAGAGGAGAGTCGCAATTTTCAAAATTGAGTTTATGACATATTCTAGTTCTGTATAATCTTACATTTTGAATGATATATGTCACACTTGTTTCCTCCATTATTTATTTAGAGATCAAAATTCCAGGCAGTCCACTGAATACATTGCAATAAAGATAATCCGCAAATCTAATTCAAAAATACTGATTACTACAGTGTATAAAAGTTAACATGTAACTAATTAAACGTAAATAATTGCCTTTCCCGGCAAAGTAGACCTTCAAAACTTTAGTGTACGAAGGCGTTTTAAAATTAAAGCGAACATTTATGTATAAAGGCGTTTCATGTCAAAAAATGAAATTTGACTTTTTCATCCTATATTAAGTACCTTTCGATACGATATCAAAATTTGGTACCTTTACTTAAATGCTGTAACTTTTGAATGCCTTTGTCAATTTCATTTTCAAAGCTGTTTAAATTTTCTATTTATCAAGTATAATCAACATAAACAGATTTCCTGAAAAAATTGTATAGCTTAACAAGCAAATACATCAATGGACGCTGGGAGTGTGCACTTTACACTGGTTTAAGCAATTTTAAAAGTGGGTCATCATATTATTATTCTCATTAAATCTGACAATCTGAAATTGTGTGTATCTTGTCTTGGTACTCGTCAAATTTTATCTAATAATGTTTAAACACAATCACGCAACAAATGGGCATACATGTTCTAATTCTGCTAATAATTCTAGAGTATTATCTTGACACTTCAAACACTGATCATATACAGTATAGGGATAGACAGTGGCTAAAGCTATGTTAGCACTTAAGTTATCAAGGTATTTCCCATCCGTTGGTACCTAGGACCCCCCCCCCCATAAAGAAAAACGCTTTCGGTATAAAACTTACTCTGAAAGCATGTAATAAGTACCAATGAAAATCGGATGAACCGTTTGAAAATGGCGACCAAAAAACAAAAAATTTGTGCGTGTCAAAAAGTGTCCCGCCAAATTTCCAAAAAACGTGTTCCCGAAAGAATTTTTGCATGAAATGTTGCTCAACTTTGCACATTGCAAGTACAATTACATTGCCAAAATAAAATAAGAAAAAAAAATATTCGGTTTCGATTTTATGGGTAAAACAAATTAGAACAGCACCCTCGAAAAATCACTTTATGCTAATTAGCATGAAAACGACTGGATCGATTTGAGTTTTTTTGACACTGAGGGGTCTCCTGCGTTAAGTTTGCCAATTACATAAAGCGGCGATGTACATTTTTTTTTCGCGTTTTTGCGCTACGCGCGAAAATCTGTTGTAGGGCCCCTAGGAACCCCCTGGTCACTTAAGGTCGCATTTTTTAAGTTGGGACCCAAATGCGGTACATGTGTGTTTTGGTGAAATATAGCCTCTTCTTATACAAAACCCTCCGGATTTCAAAAACATGCATCTTAAGTGCATATAAGTATATATATCCCGAAAGCTTATTTTGTCAGTAATTTCAAAATGTGAATATCAAGTCAAGCGTACAGGTTGGCTAAGTGTTATACAGGGTGAGACAAACAAAAATATCATTAAAATGATCGTCAATTATTTGACATCCATACAAAAATAAGACTTGTATATAAAAAGTCAATGTGTTGAACACAGAGTTTAGCCTATTGCCCATACATACATACCAGAAAAAAAGTTCATCATCAACATTGCATACATTATACAGGGTGTTAAAAATTTAGGGTTTTTTCCCAGATTGTAATGTTTATATTTAGTAACGTGTATCATGTGCATAAAATTTAACAAATAAGCACTATATTTAACATTGCTTAACCCGATGAAACAAAAATAGATCTCATCTTTGTTGTTTGAGTAATTTTATAATTGAGTAAAGCGATTACATACAGGGTGTCAAAAAATTTAAAAATGGGTCTTGCGTGAACATTCTTTAGAGTCCTTTTTGTCGCTTAACATGGTTAATAATCTCGAACCTTGCGAATTGCTCTCCTCACGTGCAAGTAAACACAGTTCCAGTGTCAGAAAAAACTTCCATTGGAAGGATATCTCACAATCGTTGCATTTGTGAGATTGATCATGATGTTGGCTGTTAATATGCCTTGTAAGATTACATTTCTGTGCTCCAAATATTTAGGATCTGTCTTGTGTATTGTTTTATGTTTCTCCAAGTTGAACTGACTATGAAACTCTTTGTCACAGACAGAGCACTTAAATGAACAACGGTCTTGTGAATTGACTTTCAAATGTCTCTTTAGATTGTCAGTCCTTGAAAATGACTTGCCACAAATACAACAGATTACAGCCATTTTAATAAATGCTTGCACCTGTAT
>JXSR01S013081.1:0-13005 GCA_000969725.1 Ophiothrix spiculata
GATATATCAAAACTCTGTCAAATTGTGATTTGATAGGGTTTTGATAGATATTTGATATATATTTGATAGAATAATTTCTACAAAGGAATTTACGGAACTTCCCTGTTTTTTCCACATATTTACGGTAAAATCCCGTAAAAAGACGTCAATTTTACATTTCATCCGTAAAAATTTTCTTACCGGAATTCACCGTTGAAAAATACTGGTTTTCTACCGTAAAAATACGGTCATTTCTTAGAGTGTAGGAAATAGTCACACGCATCCAAAATCTCGGGATCAGCTACTCTCTTCACTTCCCTGTATACCATGCTGTTTTTGTAACCCGCCTACCTTTCGTACGTTTAACTTCTTTATCGCTTTCTTTGTTGCCATTTGTTAGCACTTGAAGTTCTTTGGTCGAGTTACTTCCATTGGCTTCGTTAGTTTTAGCTCCTTTTGTGTCATTTGTTTTATCTCCTCCCTTTTCATAGCTATCATCATTTGCCATCAGAACAAAGTAATCAGATGTTACATCTTGCAGGATGCTTTCAATTGTCTCCAACAGAGTAACTTTGTCTTCACCCTTAGGAAAAGAAAATCCCCTTTGAGATTCATTGAAATATAGGTGTAACATGTATTATTATTGTGTATCTTTAGTGTATTGAGCTAACCCCTTCATACACACCCCTACACCATCACATCAATATGAGCCCCTTACACTAAATCACTGGCGTTCTTGATCCTGGAAATGAAAAAAATGATTGCCTTCCTTAAAAAAAAGCTCTCTAAAATATGGAATACAACAGTAAAAAACATAGAAATATCTTAAAAACTACATTACACAAGAATATTTAAAAAGTCAAAAATGCAACCAACTATAATGCAGAAAGTAGCAAAAATATACATTCAGAGTACAAAAAGCAGCTCAAATGAAGTCCTTGAAAGCTTCGTTGAAGAGGTGTGTCTTTAGCATCGATTTGAAGATACTTATGTAGTTTTCATTGCGAATGTTTGTTGGTAGATTGTTTAAACTTCTTCCTCTGCCATTTTGAACTGTAGAGTAATTTGGTAACCTTTTAAGGTTTTCTAAAAAAAACCGTGCGATTCTGGTAATATCATTAAAAGGGAGCATCAATACTTTCAAAGTTGCGCATATCAAAAAGGTTGCGGCCATGATGTACTTTTGTCATCATGTTGAGTATTCGATTGCTCCTCTGGCAGAAATATATAGGTCAAGGGTATTCATTTTGTGTAATTGACCAGCTTCAGCGTTGCTAATTATAATTTCCCATACGTTTAAACGTATTCATGTGCAGACGAATATTTTCTATCGGTTGTTTTCTTTTAAGTTAAAATCAACTTCAAATACTAAGTGCTAACAATGCTAGTAATTGCGGGAAATATCTTTTTTTGTATTTAACAGCTATCCTTCAATAAAATACAGTATATTGCGGATTTTTCTGATTTATAGAATAACCCTTCAAGCAAATTCACGGGAAATATCTGTAAGTAGTGAAAATATTATACCGATACTATTTTAATAATTTAAAATATCCGTGTTTAAATACTAATGGGGACATGACGTGAAAAAACCTCAATATTATTGAACAATTACACGACTTTCCCTTGTAAATTTACAAAATTGTTTATAGAATACACTTCATGAGTTTTATTCATCAACTTTCATACCATAACGTGTCCACGGTTTATTGACATCATTATGCCGATTTTAATTTGTTTCATTACACCAGCCAGTAATTTCTTGAGTATTCAGTGTTTTCCAAATCGGTCAAAGACTTTTTAGTGTTTTGAAAAGGTTATTTTAAAGTGTTTTCTTTGTCTACTTCGTTAAAGCATACCAAAACTCCTCTGTAGGAAATCATATTTTTATGTTGAAGTTAAAGTTAGAGCCTTTGTATTGCCTCCTATTGTTTCTTAAAATCTGTAATGATGTGGTTAACCTAAAGTAAAAACAAGAAGCTGTCTAAAGCAGGGGTGGTTTCTGCTGTCGGATACAATTGGTGTTTTAATTTACTGTCTATAGACTTTAAACCTACTAACACTATACGCCAATATTTGGTTCACCCCATGGATAAACGACCAAAGGACCGTTTAAGTGATGCGGTTGATGGTATTGAGTGCGCGGATGAATTTAAATGTAACGATTGTTAGAGAAACCCCACGCCCTTTGCGGAAAAGACTTCAACAACATTCTCGCTCCACTTCAGGCTCTGCTGAATCAGCTGTTTTTGAACATCAGAAAGCCAGTGGACATAATTTTGTTTCAGTGAATGTGATGTTGAAATTCTGGACAGGGAAAGCCGTTGGTTTGAACGGGAGTAAAGAAAGCCGTCTGGGTGAGAGCAGAACAACCTTCTCCCAACCGCAGTGGAGGAGTCAGAGTGAACCTATAACTTGCCTAGGACAGGATCATAAAGACTCTTCTTCGCAAAATGACGTAATCTTAACATCTGATGACAACACATCCAACTAGCATCAAGGTATATATCACAACCCAGCTGAAGAGCGATAGTTTCACTCACAACGTTGTCGGTTATTCTGAGCAAGTTAATTTCCTGGTTATTTAGATTTAAATTTATCTTAGAACTGTTATCAACCCAGATGAATGAGATTATACACAATCAAGAAGCTGCCTTGTGAACATAAATCAATTTTTGTGTGAAACTTACCGACTTGCAACAGGAACAGCACTTGTTTTTGAACTCGATGAAACATTTTCCCCACCACGTTGACTCCAGGAATAATGACAAAGGTTCTTTTTTTGTTCTCTTAAAGACGAAGAAGAAAGAGCAGAAGAAGGAGAATCATTAATGTAAAATTAATTATTGCTGGTTCATTTCTATTGCATTGTCATTTGTTATATTACCAAAGGAATACAAGTCTTATATACACTGATGATATATAATAATAATTATACTACTACTACTACTACTACTACTACTACTACTACTACTACTACTACTACTACTACTACTACTACTACTACTACTACTACTACTACTACTACTACTACTACTACTACTACTACCACTACTACTACTACTACTACTGCTACTACTAATACTACTACTACTACTACTACTACTACTACCACCACTACTACTACTACTACTACTACCACTACTACCACTACTACTAGAGAGATGAGCTGGCCTTGTTTTCTGCCAGAGTGAGGTTCTTAGCGCCCTCTGCCTCCCTAGCTCAACCTTATCTTTCTCAACCTTTCTATCTTAAAATACTTTCCTTTCGCAACCCAGTTGATAAGGATAGGTGCTTTGGTTAGTTTGTATTCTGGTTTTGTCTGAATAATTGTCATCCACCTGGAAGGTTATGGCATCTTCATCATAGAGAGTGCTGTAACACGCAACATCAGACCGTTCTGAGCTGTGATCGTGATCTGAGCATCATGGTCTCAGCTTACAGGGTACAGAATCCAGATCCCGAGAATGTCGGTGAAGATTGCCAACCCACACGGGCAGCTCATTGATGATACCTTCTTTCTTTTGTATTGCCCCTGTGCTGTCGTACAAAGCCAGTGTTGGATCAACTTGTCCATTACCTTGGCGGATGAGGAAATTCATTCCAAACGGCAAAGGGCGTATGAGCAGTAATCCAACCGGCCAATTAACAACTGCTGTTTAAAAGATGACAGCATAGGGCGAATTGAATACATCTCTTCGACCAATCATGCTTTTGGGACAGGGGCGAACTACATCTTAATCAGTACTGCTCGGCTGCTGTTGTCTCCGGAAGCAAGCTTATCAGGACCGTACAGCTTACTAGACCGGATTGAAACAACTCTGGCACACCAATTAATAATTACAAAGACTATAAGAAAACTTCGAAAACAACGGAAGGCACCTAGGCGGCAGTCAGCTACTGGTATGACGGACCAGCGGCGGGAACTGGCCCCGATACATGTCGCTTTCCTACCTTCAAACCTCTGATAATATCAACATACAATGTGCACACCCTTTCCAGCAAGAAAAATCTCACCAACTTTTTATGGGGTGTGCTGAAGCCAGGGTGGATATAGTCGGAATACAAGAACATCGACTCATTTGCCAAAGGCCAACTCAAGAACTCTGGACGGATGATAGAAAATGGGTAATGGTTCATGGATCTGCATCCCACCAAAGACAATGTGGTGTTGGCATCCTCATGTCGAAAAACAATTACAAGTGTCTTCAAAGTGTAGTTGCAATCACTGACAGAATTATCCATGCAACATTTCATAAAAAACCAAAGCTAAGCATCACTGTTATTATGCCCCCACTGAAGGTTCTCCACTCGCAGTGAAAGAAGAGTTCTACAGCTCCCTCACCAACCCAAAGTGAAGAAACATAATACACCTTGTTTTGGGCGATTTCAAAGCTAGAATTGGAACCGACAGTCATGCTACTATTCCAATGGTTGTAGGCAGACACTCTTATTACAAAGAAACAAATGAGAATGGGAAGCTATTAGTAAGGCTTGGCATCCAAAGACATTCGCTCGCCCGAGTGACAATTGCTCACCGTACCAAGAAAACTTCGCTCCAACGAGAATTGACAATGTCTTTTGACGCCAGGCCTAAACATGTGTGAGGAACTTAATTTCACACCAGTCCAATCAAGGTTCCCACAACGTCGCTGTCGTCTGTGGACATGGATGCATCCAGCTGGATCAAAACAACAACAACTGGACCACATATTGATTAATAGCAAGTGGATCAACTCCCTTAATAGAAACTGCCGTGCATATACCACTCTGTAGATCTGGACTCGGGTCACCGAATCGTCAGCACCATGTTAATAACTAGCTTGAGAACAAGCAGTGGGAAATACATGCCGGAGACCGAGGTTCAACTGGCGGAAACGGCATGATCCATTAACAAAAGAGGCTTTCTAGCTGGAACTTACAAATCGCTTCCAAGCACTCAAACTAAATGACGCCTCTGAAAGATATGAGTCCTTTAATGTGGCTGTAAGAGAAGCTGCTGAGAAGGAGAGAACCGTTTGGACTACCATCCTGGGTATCTGACAAAACTGTCAATATCAAGCTAGAGAGGGACACAGCAAAGAAGAAATTTGTCGTCAACTGAAATTCCTTGGACATGTACTGCGCATGCCTGATTGGGAGCCTACTAAGGAGTATGCATTGTATGCCCCGAAGCATGGCAAAAGGACAATTGGAAGACAAAGAAAGTAGTTCTCAAAATACATAAACTGTCTTCTGGGAGATGCAGATGACACGCTGAATCATTGTCAACTGTCAGAAATGGCTCAAAACAGTTGTGGTTGGAGGAAACTTGTGGTCGACTGCTGCGCAGTCGAATGATGATGATGAGGAGGAGGATGACGACGACGATTATGATGATGATGAGGAGGAGGAGGAGGATGACGACGACGACGACGATGATGATGATGATGATGATGATGATGATGATGATGATGACGATGATGATATATGATGATGATGAGGAGGAGGAGGAGGATGACGACGACGACGACGATGATGACATTGTAGATAGTGTACGTTATTATTATCATTAGATTATTGTTATATAAAAATTTTAATGAAAGCTTACATTAGAAAACACGTTCACGTACCTTCTTATAAATTTCTTGTAGTTTTATTTTCGTAAGGTACTTATCCAATCTCACTACGTTGTTCTCTACAAACAGTTTCACAAATCCCAGCTGATTGTTCACTAGAGCAATGTCCAGATGTTTTTCTAGATGTTCCACCTCTTTGTTATAATTCTTGATTTTGTTAAACAAATAAGCAAATACTTTTGTTAATATGCAAGATCGAGAAAAGAGAATACTGACTGGATTTGAATTTACCTCTACTAAAGTCAAGTTACATTTTTTTAAGCGGAAAAAGACGCCAAGAACCAAAATCGAGACAAAGAGAACCAGCCAAAAAGTAATAGATGGATATAAATTAGTAAAAAAAACCATTCCAGTGTGGCTTGGTTGAAATCCCGAAATTCTAGACACAGAACGGTCCAGAATAGTTAAAAGAAAATATCTGCGCCATACTTAACCAGGTTCTTACTTCCGGTGCTGTGAATTTACCCACTCAAAGGCGGAAATATATCAATTATAGGAATGATCTATGTAGTGGAAAAAAGTTAATCAAAATGTGACGCCATTTAGCTACAACAGTTAGTTTCACGGTCATATATTTTGGATAATATAGAGAGGAAAATGAAATTGTCATTTATTAAAATCTTGAAGATAAAAACACTGCTCACTTCCCAGTTTAGAGTCTCCGTAATGTGTCCAAGCATTTCATTGTATTCGACAATGTCACTTCGATTCCAGGCTTGGGCCAAGTCTAGCTGAGTGCGTTGAACATTCTTTTGTTCTTCATGACGTTTGATACCAGTGATCTGATTGGCTGAAATGGAGGCAGTTTATCAAATTCTGGTTATTGACAGTAAACGATCTTGAGATACGGAAGCCATAAAGTGTAATAAACCCACTTAGTGACATAATTATTATCATAATGAAGCATTTTAACCCTCGTCTTCCTAAAGGGGAACCACCATACCCCTAAGGGATGATCGCCGATAACACCAAAACGCAAAACAAAGCGAACCTGAGCATATGGGTAATTGTTTTTACATCCTTTGCGGTCATTTTGACGGAAAAAAAATTGGGGTCCACCTAAGATGGTAGGCGGTCAAAGTCGGAGGGTTGGGGGAGGGGGTGGTTGCCACCTCGGAAAATTTTAAATCGCCATTTTGAAAAATATCTGCATGCTATGGTCTTGAAACTTACAGGACATGTTAGAATTGTTGATTCCTTCATTTATTAGCAAAAAAACCCGTCGAAAATTGGACATTTTGAATTTTAATAGCGATTTTTTGAAAAAATTGCCAAAAGTCGATTTTTTTCGGTCCGGACTTACTTTGTGACATCATAATTACATAACGCCTCAACCGATTTTTACGATCTTGGTATCATTTGAAAGAGGAGACCCTACCCTATACTATTATATAGTATCAAACAATACAACCTTGGGGGGTACCGAGTTCAAAATCACAGGGAGGGTGGTAACCACCCCCCCCCCCACCACCACACACCTTTTCAGGTAGACGTGTTACAGAAAAAGGCTTAGGAAGACGAGGGTTAAAGTTTGTTGCTTCAAATTACATCTTACCTTCAACAACCGCTAATATAAATTTCAATCATCAATATAATAAGATTACAAATTACTCGAGTGGTTTTGCATTTTTAGATTCTAATGTTAAAATCTTTACAAGGCTCTTTCTATTCTAAAGGTATTGAGGTTGCAAATTATGGAGGGTGGGGGGCGATTTGGCGCAGCGACTCTGCCCTTGCCTTTCATCACCGCGGCCCGGGTTCGATCCCCGGTCGGACCAAGGTTGTTGGTGAATTGGGTTGTCGATCCACACTCGTCCTTGCATGTTTTCTCCGAGCACTTCGGTGTTTCTCTTGCATGTAAAATCAAATTGTTTTTTCCAATATTCTGTATTTTACTCCACGGAAGCGTCCCTTTAATTCAATGCATATGATCTATTGGGATTAGCCTGGCTTTAAGCCAAATGTTAAATAAATAAATAAATAATAAAATAAATAAAATAAATCATGCTGACGACCGTAGTGGATTCAAAAAGAAGCTAAGAGAATTTTGATTTTGCCTTCATTTGTATGTTTTTTTCATAAGATTTAAAAAATAGTTTAACAGCACTAGGTTTTCTCAACATATATCGGTTAGGCGACGAAAAAAAACTATTTTACGGGCGGGCAGAACTTCCAAATAGTGTCGGTCGGTTGAACTTTTTTTTTTTTTTTTCAGAACAATCCAAAAATGACTTTGGGAGAATAACTGAAACATTTTACAAAGAAATTTTCTTTAAAAATTAAATCAAAAAGGCTGATTTCACATGATTTTCATTATTTACCTTAACAAAAATCTTCAAAATCGTATTTAGGGTCGGTCGGGCCCGTAAAACAGGGTTTTTTTTCGTTGCCTAACTTGACATTGTAGATAGTGTACGTTATTATTATCATTAGTAATTATTTTTTATATATTTAATTTAGGTTTTAGACGGTCAATTTGTAATTATTTAAACAGAAATCGGAGCAACTTTACATTTACATGAATATTCACTTTTGAAAAATTATAATATTCGAAATTTAACAAGAGAGTAGAAAACTGTACCTTTAATAAGTGCACGTAGAATTATCTGGTCAATATTGTCCCTGGATCTTTCTTTGTAAACATTCAACAAATGTGGTTTTTCGATCATTTTCTGCATATACTTCTTAGTGGGCTCCATCCTTATGTCTACCGGTGCAATTATTTTTGAGAGCTTTTCGATAACCATTTCACCTTTATATTCGTTTCTGTTAATTATCAAGATTATTTTTAAAGATATTAACCATCGTGTTGCACACAAACGCAAACGCAAACTAAATAGGTCGCTAGATTGCTTATTCAGTAGATAGGATGTAATAAGGGAATATATGGGTTGGATCCAATTGAACGGAACCTTTACTGCTTTATATATGTGGGGTTTTACTTACTGCAGATTTTGGACCCTAGCGGAAGACAGAGTCTGTCTATAACTTGAACATATGACGTGGCAAACAAATCAAATTAAACTAAATTTATATCAGTATTTTAGCTTTATCTTTTATAAGCAACTCAAAACTGTATATTTTTTGTCACAAAAATGTTAATTGTTTTCTACATCCACAATGAATGGTGACAATAATTGTATTAACTTAGTCTCTCTCAATGTAAGAGGGATAAGAAACAAACAAAAACGTATGATTATTCACAACTGGATATGTAATCAAAAAGCTGATATATGTTTTCTTCAGGAAACATATTTAGACAAAGATTTAGAAAATCTCATTAAACATGAATGGGATATGGAAACGTTTAGTTCCTTTGGTACTACACATAGCAGAGGTATATCAATTATTTATAAAAAGAAACTTAATTTGAAAATCATAAACAAACGTATTGCCGAAGATGGAAGGAAGATTTTATTAAATGTTAAGATTAATGAGCTTCCCGTAACTTTGATCAACTTATATGCACCCACCAACTATAAAGAGAGAGAACTCTTCTTTAGAAAAACTCTATTTTAGATAAAAAGAAATGTAACCCATTCTTTAATAATTGGAGGAGATTTAAACTGTGTCCAAAACAAAATAAAAGATACGAAAAACATTAAAAAAACAACGTAGAAAGTAAATATCTAACAAAAATCATGAACCATTGCAAATTGGTTGATATTTGGAGAAATCATTGGCCAAATAAAAGACAGTTCACATGGCGTCAGCTCTCTCTAAATCTACACTCAAGACTAGATTACTGGTTGTTACAGAAAGACTTGACTAAAACTGTTGTATCTACAGGTATAAGACCCTCAATCAAATCTGATCATAACGCAGTTTATTTAAAAATAAAAGTTGGCCAACATAAAAATGGTTCAGGGTATTGGAAATTTAATTCCTTCCTTACGAGTGATGAAACATACAAATTGAAAATCAATAATGTTATTAAATCATGCATACAATTTTGTAAAAATGCCAAGCTTTCTAAACAGCAAACTTGGGAAAAGAATAAAGGAGTTTAGTATGAAATATTGTAAAGAAAAAGCATCTGTAAGACGAAATGTAGTTGCCGAATTAGAAAAAGAGGTTAAAAGTCTTGAAGAAAAAATCGATAATGGTGAATTACGTTTTAAAACATTATTTACAGATACCAAACAAAAATTAGAAAAGGTATACAAACGAATTACTAAAGGCGCAATTGTTAGATCACGTATAAAATGGTATGAAGAAGGAGAAACTAATTCTAGATACCTCATGGGCTTAGAAAAACATATTATTGTCAAAAATTCAATTGTTGAACTCAAAACTAAGAGAGGTAAACGGTTAACAACAACTGACGGGGTTTTTAAATGAAGCTGTTGATTATTATGGAAAATTGTACTCTTCTAAAAATATGGATAGGGGTAACATTGATAGTTATGTAAACAACACAGAAACTATTCAACTAGGCGACAATTATGCTTTATGCGATGGTCCTTTGACCTTAAATGAGTGTTCCTATGTAGTAAAACAATTTAAAGACAATAGATCACCTGGCTGTGATGGTAGCTCAGTTTGAGGCCCATGGCAGGCTTTTGATGGTAAAAGCATAGGCCTAATGTTTAACATGTTTTCTTCCTCTTCCCTTGTACATGTAGTCTATAGTATTCCATTAAAAAGTTTCCTCTCCCCTTGTATTATAGTATTCCATGAAAGTGTAAATCTACTAGCTGGCCAAATAAACCAGGCTCTAATTGAGGGAGGTATCACCAGAAAAAGTAGAAATTCTCATGTGGTTTTTCTGAATTAGTTTTTGATGGGGAATCAGAAAATTTTGAGTAAACGGGCTGTATCCTGAAGACTTTTGCGTGAGGGCACTATTTTCAAAATGGCCGCCAAAATACCATATTTCCATTTATAATGGCTTAAAAGTAATTTATAAAACATATTTTGTCCAAAGTTTTTAATTGGAAATGGCTTCTAGAGCCATGAAAAATCATTTTGGCTCAAAATTAGATCATATGCATGTTTTGAATTCAAAATGGCTGCCAAGATGGCCGCCAAAATAGCTTATTTTCATTCAATTAACCAAAACAGCCATTAAAATGGCCAATAATATAAACAATCAACAGAAATTAACATTTAGGGTTACAACAAGATCATTTGTTACCTAATTATGCTTTTAACATGTTTCAAATCCAAAATAGCACCCAAGCCGAGATCCAAAATGGCCGCAAAAATACTTTTCATGCATTAAAATAGGTTTAAGTAACTTTGAAACAGAATTAAAAAAAAACCCCATCAAATGCTCAAAAATAATTAATGGCAAATGGGTCCTTTGGTTACAAAAGATACATTTATTCTAAAATTAGACTGTTAACATGTTAAGAATTCAAAATGGCACCTGAAATGAGATCCAAAATGGCTGCCAAAATACACTTTTTTGCTTATAAATTGGCTAAAGTGACTTGAAAACACCATCAAAAACACCAATTATTTAAAATAATCAATGGTGGAAAATGGATTCTTTTATTACAACAAAAACATTTCACCCCAAATTACAGTGTTAACATGTTATAAAATTCAAATTGGCACCTGAAATGAGATCCAAAATGGCTGCCAAAATACATTTTTATGCTTATAAATTGGCCAAAGTGACTTGAAAACACCATCAAAAGCATCAATTATTTAAAATAATCAATGGAAATGACTTGTATAATGATTACAACAAAAGCATTTTGCCCCAAATTAGAGTGTAAACATGTTATAAAATTCAAATTGGCACCTGAAATGAGATCCAAAGTGGCCGCCAAAATACATTTTTATGCATTAAAATAGGTTAAAGTCACTTTCAAACAGTATGAAAAACAACAAATGCTCAAAATAATCAATGGCAAATGGCTCCTTTGGTTACAAAAGATAAATTTGTTCTGAAATTAGACTGTTATCATGTTAAAAATACAAAATGGCACCTGAAATGAGATCCAAAATGGCCACCAAAATACATTTTATGCATTAAAATCACTTTCAAACAGTATGAAAAACAACAAATACTCAAAATAATCGATGGCAAATGGTTCCTATGGTTACAAAAGATAAATTTGTTCTGAAATTAGACTGTTATCATGTTAAAAATTCAAAATGGTATCTGAAACGGATCCATAATGGCCGCCAAAATACATTTTTATGCTTAGAAATTGGCTAAAGTGACTTGAAAACACCATCAAAAAGATCAATTAATCGAAATACACAATGGAAAATAGCTTGTATGATTACAACAGACCCATTTCTTCCCAAATTAAAGTGTTAAAATGTTTAAAAATTCAAAATTTCGACTGAAATGAGATCCAAAATGGCTGCCAAAATAACATTAAAATGACTTTCAAACAGCATCACAGCATCAAAACACTATTTATTCAAAATAATCAAGAGAAAACAGCTTAGAGGATTACAGCAGACACATTTCTCCCCAAATAAGATTTTATCTCATTTCAGGAGCCATTTTTTAAGAATGTTAACAATCTTTTTGGAGGCACATGCGCCTGTTTATATCCTCAAAACTATTTTTCATTGATTATTTTGGTAATTTAGTGTTTTGATGATGTTTGAAAGTCAACTTTGAGCCATTATTATGTATAGAAATGTATTTTGGTGGTCATGTTGGATTTCAGAATCGATGTCATTCTTGATTTTAATCATGTTAACAATATTATTTGGGGAGAACTGTTTCTATTGTAATCCTCCTCAAAGCTGTTTTCCATTGATTATTTTGAATAAATAGCGTTTTTGATGCTGGTTTAATGTCGGTTTAGGCAATTTTTAAGCATCCAAGTGTATTTTGGCAGCCATTTTGAATCTCAGCATTGGCACCATTCTATTTATTCAAAATAATAAATGGAAAACAGCTTTGAGGATTAAAATAGGCACATTTCCCGTGGATTATTTTGAATAATTGGTGTTTTTGATGCTGTTTGAAAGTCGTTTTAACCCATTTCTTACGCATAGAAGTATATTATGACAGTCAGTATGGGCACTATTTGGGATTTTAAGCGTGCTAACAGTGAACACTCTAATTTGGGGAGAAATGTTGAAATCATACAAGGCATTTTCTGTTTATTATTTTGAATAATTGGTGTTTTGCAAGTCACTTTAGCCAATTTCTAAGCATAAAATGCATTTTGGCGTCCATTTTGGATCTTATTTCTGGTGTCATTTTGAATATTTAACAAGTTAACACTATAATTTGGGAAGCTTTTGTAATCATACAAGCCATTTTCCAATGATTATTTTGAATAATTTACACTCTAATTTGGGACAAAATGTTTTTGTTGTAATCATTATACAAATCATTTCCATTGATTATTTTAAATAATTGATGCTTTTGATGGTGTTTTCAAGTCACTTTGGCCAATTTATAAGCATAAAAATGTATTTTGGCAGC
>JXSR01S013083.1:19665-33760 GCA_000969725.1 Ophiothrix spiculata
AATACGACCTAAATGATATTGGTCAACCCATAAGTTCATCCTTGGCGGTCATTTTTAAGTCGCCATTTTGAAAAATATCTGCATGGTATGGACCTAAAACTTACAGAACATCTAGGAAACAATTTTCCTTCTTTAATAAGCAAAAAACCGGGTAACATTTAGAACTTTTACAGCAAAATGTTGATATTTTGGCAATTTTGACGACAATCTTGATTTCCTGACTCGGAAGTACCAAAATGACCAAAAATTGAAAAAAAAG
Source organism: Ophiothrix spiculata (assembly GCA_000969725.1). Taxonomy (NCBI): domain Eukaryota; kingdom Metazoa; phylum Echinodermata; class Ophiuroidea; order Amphilepidida; family Ophiotrichidae; genus Ophiothrix; species Ophiothrix spiculata. The sequence continues at coordinate 19,925 of JXSR01S013083.1, forward strand.
TGAATATTTGACCTTATTTGGCATGGAAATCAAAAAATTGACAAACATCCAAAACAATACAAATGTTGCAACATTTAAGTTGGTGTTTTAAATAAAAATTACAATTATAGCGGGGGGAGGGGGGGGGGGGGCGTTCCTTGATGTGAATTATTTGTCGTTTTTCTACCATGGTTGAACTCTGTTGATGTTTTGATATCTGGCGTGTCTGTAAGGGAAAGTCATTACTTATTAATAATGGAAGTTTCACTGGTAAAACATCGTGTCCATACCATTTCTATCTGCACGCCTCATAACCATTCGTCGGGTGATGTGCAGGTGACCTTTTTAGACCTCTTTGCAAGAACTTAAACAGAGGTAGAAAATGTCAAATGTTGAACGACCTTTTTCAATACGCTATTTGACTTGGCTGGGGTGAAGTGTTTCGGTTCTGGGATAGGTTGATCAAATATTTTAGTCTTCTAAAGGTACTGACCCGCATTTGACATCATAACTACCAATCATTTGATAGGTATTTAGGGCATAATAAAAACTGTCGTGATTGGCTCACTTTTCTCGGACCTGACTTCTGGCTGTGGTGGTATTTGGTATTATCATGTGTGATTAGGAGAGAGGTGAGAGTTAGTCAGTTGAGGAGTAAGTGGATGAGTTGAGATGGATGTGAGTTGAAAATGGTGGAGTTTGGTATGAGTTTAATGTGTGTATCTCTTGGATTGTGCTGAATTTTAGCTGTGTGTTTGAAAAATATTCTCTTTGCGTTTTAACCAGATTTATGACTGTGCAATTTGGGGCAAACATTGTGTTTTAAATGACTTTTATTTTATTTTTATATAACCCATTAATTTTGTTGTGCTGTTTTTGAACTTACGCATGTTAATTCGTACTTTGTCTGTATTATGATATTATTTTGCAATATTTTGATGTTTTTTACATTGTAATTTGTACTCAATTCAGCCATTGGCTGCGATGTGCAATTTTAATAAATCATGAATAAAAAAAGTGTAAAGTGTGTCTCTGTAATCTTTTTTAGCTTCAAAGGAAGCAATAAGGACTAAGGTTAAGTTAATACAGAGTGCAAGTACATGACATTTAAATGGTTTGGGAAGGACATAATATTCTTGCACCGATGACCTATAGTTAGAGTTGCCTAAAAGCTGGTGACTCTTTTTAAGCAATAACGATATCTGACAGGGTGAGATCCTGGTTCAATTCCTATCAATCAGCAGTACGGAACAGGTGCATTTAGGATAGCCTCAGTTTGAGGACCATGGTAGGCTTGGGATAGGAAAAGGATAGGCCATTGGGCTCTATGTTAAATCTAACTTCAATCGTTACATTATATCTACTCATACAGTATTACAACATTCCACACATGCTTCTTATGTTGGTGAAACCGGTAGGCTATTGTCCACAAGAAAGGTGAACACAAAGATGAGACTCAGAAACTGGAAAAAGTCAAAAAGAACTTCACCAGACAATCCAGGATGTTGTCTCAAAGTGAAAAATCTAAGTCGGCTGTAGCCGACCGTGCGGTTCATAATTACCATGTTATTGACTGGCAAAATGTGAAAGTTCTTTACAAGGAGTGTAATATCAAGGCTAGAGAAATCTCGGAAGCGAAATGGATCAGGAAGCGTGCTCCAAACACTATGAATAGTGACGAGGGGGCCCACTTTCTATCTCGTTTATATGAACCTCTTCTGACGTTATCATCTTACAACACGCCATCTAGTGACGGCTGTCAGAAGCAGAAGAAATCCAACAGACCAAATCAGTTCTACTCTGCCCATAGACTACGAAACGTAAACGTGAGTAATTTTACAATTTACTTTGGTTTTGATACATTGAACTTTCAATTTTAATGTTTCCTAACAAACCAGATGAACTTATTTAAGGATTTACTAAAGGATATTGTAATGATTTTATGGCAAAGAAAAGGAAAATGGAAAAATAGGAATGAAATAAAAAATTGAAAATATACACACAAAAATTGAATTATAAGAATAAAACTATAAAAGTATTGGAAAGAAAGGAATGTAATGTTAATTGGATAAAAGAAATGGAATTGAAAGGTAAAATGTACAAATGCTCCCGGGCAATTACTAAAAGAAAAACATTACCACCTAAGTTATAGAGATAGGAGCACCCAAAGGACTTGTTCAAGTCTACATTAAGGATACACGGGTTGCAAAAAGAAGAAAGGCAAAACTAATTTGTAAATTAAATTGCTGACAATCTTTGATTTTATTTATCGAATTTCAAAAGATGAAGTTGATGAAATATGCATGCAAGAAATTTACTTCTTTTCGAATGAAAGATACAAGTAAAACTAAAACGACGGGGTTATTTTTTTGACCCCAAAAATGGTTAAACCCTTGTCCTCCTGAGCTGCTTTTGTAACACGAACTCTGAATGGTTGTCTCGGACCTGCAGGGTTTCGGAAATTATGGTCGAGACCTACCGAGACCCATCAAAAAGTAGTATTTTTGAAGGTTATTTTTTTTCTGTGTTATTTAAAGTCTTAATAAACTTTTCATTCACATGAATCAGTGTACTGCAAATAGACTGTAATTAAAACGACAATTTCACTATATAGCATGTTGATTGTGTATACACTAAGCTATATATGTGGAGGGGCTAATACAGTATTATAGGTATAGAAACAGAAGTGTCTTACACGTAGCGCTAAATGGCTCACTGTACATTTACGTTAATCTTTTACGCTTATTTATAAAATCGATCCTATCTAAAGCAGGAGGGTTACAGTGTCCGTTCAAAGTTCGGAGATCGGGTGGGTGGGTGGTGTAACTCTGTGATATCAAATATATATTTCTTAGCCATTTTTATGGCAGATATTTACTACATTATTAAGCAAAAAAAACCCCAAAAACATATAAGTTAGACATTTCTATGTTTATTTTAGAAATATTTGATTTTTGTCTCTCTCTCTCTTTATATATATATATTCAATGCAAATGCCGATTTTCCAAAGTTCGGTAATTACGATTTCAAAGTGACGTCATATATAAACAGATGACCTTGAGTTTGGTATTAGTGGAAAGAAGTGATTTATATCTATCCATTGGTACCACATTTAAGCATGTCTAGTCTGCGCTTAAAAAATTGAAAGGGATTGTAACAAATCCTCTTTCGTATAATATGTTACTTTAAATCGCTCCGTATAATAACAAGGGTTAATTTTCAACAAAAACTACTTTTTATATAACATTTCAGCACTGGTACTTTTTCTGGTTTTCAATTGAAACCTTTTTTTAAGAAACCCTGCCATGTATTGCGTAGAAAATAATCTCAAAATAAGTAAAAAGGTCAAATAGTCAATAACCATGATAACGGATTTGCAATGACAGCCTGACGGCCATAGGAGAGTACCGTTTCAAGTGAGTTAGTTTCCTTGAGTTAGAAATATAACCACACTTGATTTATCAAGGGAATTTCAAGCAATCTCTGTCAAGACCGTATTATTTACAAGATTGTGCTTATTTGTTACTTTGTGAGTTTGCATTCAGGCGTTTAGTTTGATATAAGATATTGGGTCAAGATATTTAGAAACAGAAAATAGAACAAGAACTCTTTCTCTTCTTTTTCATGGACAAAAATGAAAAGGAAAAAAAAATTATCAATAACCGTCTTGACCTATATAATTTGTTCGATTCTTATAACAAATTAGAGCACTATGATAGCCATTTTGAATATATATTTATAACGGTTGAAGGATCAAATCACTGAAACGTTTGTCAAAATGGATTAACCATGATGAAGCCCATCAACATTTGTATACCAATGTGGCAACAATAAGTATATATCGATTTTCATTAACATTAAAAATCGAGGCCGTGTCATAACAAATTAGAGCACGTGGGCCGTATGCATAAAAAGTAGTAAATACTTTTTACTTGAAATTTCGAGTATTTACTACCATATTTATGCATAAAGTGTTGTTATTACTATTTACTCTACCTTTTACTGATAGTATTTACTCAAGCACCTTTTACTTGAAAAGTAGTAAATACTTCCATTGATATGCATAAAAACAAGTATTTACTAGAGTTTACCTAGTAAATACTTACATATTTCAAGGTACCGAAAGAGCTACCTTGACAGTTTACTAGCTCAATTTTGACGAATTAAAACACATTTATGGAGCTTCCAAGTAGAAAGCAGAAATGGTACAAGCAAAGAAGAGTTAATTAAAATACAATTTAACATGGTTTGTTGAAGTTCGGGAGGAAACGTGCCACAGACATGACAGATGAGCGATCATTTTGTTGGTGATCGATTTACATGAATATGGCAGTATGTAACTGGTTTTCTTTTTGTCAATACTCTCCTCTGATAGGGGTGAGGGTTAGGTGTGATCCTTGACTGACCATCCCGATTTAAGGTTAAAATGAGCAGAGGAGAGCGTGGCCAAGCGGTTAGAGCACGGGTCTCGTAATGCAGAGATTGTGGGTTCGAGCCCCGGGCCGGGCGGTTTTCGTCTCCTTGTTTCCTTGAGCAAGAAACTTTACTCCACTTGCTCCGTGGTCGGACAGTCACGTAAAGCCGTTGGTCTCATGTACGAATAGACTCCTTCATGGGGTATGCATGTTATTCAAGTACTTGTATCATTGATTGATTGATTGATTGATCAAATGTTTTATGGTTGCGCACCGTACGCGCAAATGTTTCTATAGTTACGCAAAAGGGTGTTTTTGGGATACGCACGTACACGTTATTGTTTTTTTTTTAATCGCTTGAGTGATTTTAGGGGCACATAAACGTGCGAGTGTTGTTTTGGTTGCATGCTTACGCAAAAGTGTTTTTTGGATGCACACGTATGCGTTAGCGTTTTTTTAGGTTGCGCTAGTGATTTGAGCGCTGCGCACATGCGCGCAAATGTTTTTTAGGTATTTTAGGTTGAGTTGGTGGTTTTACGGTTGCATACGTACGCACAAGTGTTTTAACAATTGAGCCGTTCGCGCAAGTGGTTTTTTTTTAGATGCGTGCATACGCGTTAGTTGTTTTTATGGTTACACAAGTTAAAAGCTCCCCCGATACTTTTTCAAGCTCCTTATACTATCGCGATGCTTTGTTTCTCTGTCGGTTTAGACCGAACGATTAAGTAAATACTATTCATTACTAGTATATACTTTGCAGTAAAAGAAAAAGATTATGCTTATCAAATCAAATAAATACTTTTACTTTTACTCTTACTTTACTTTTACTTTTACTTCTGACTTAAGTAATTACTTATTTTTTTTATGCATACGGCCCCGGCCCCATGGTCTATGGAAGGCGGACTACCATTTCAGGGGGACTATTATTCCTTTCACACCGGCAAAGAATAGTTCATTAAAATACAATTTAACGTGGTTTGTTGAAGTTTTGAAGGAAACGTACCAAAGATGAGATATCAGTTTATTGATGATCGATTTACATGATTTTGATTATGGCAATATGTATGTTTGTTTGTTTGTCTGTTAACCTCGGTTGGTCCGTGACGGACACATGCCATTAGTTCCATGATAAACTCATGGTCTCTTCCAAGCTCATATTAAAGTACCAACCTGGAGAGCCAGATATGGCTAATCTATGCATGCTGGCCAAAGCATCTTTGAAAAGATGCCGAAATAGAAAAGATAGCAAGACAAAGAGAAGGAGAAAGATTGTCACTCCCTTCACAATTGTACAATTTACTCTTAGCCCTTACTTCGTGAGAAAAGAAATCAGAAATTATAATCTCATGCCCCGATGCAAAGGCTTTGTAACTGGTTTTATTTTGTCAATACTCTCTTCTGATAGGGGTGAGGGTTAGGTATGATCCTTGACCGACCATCCCATATAAAGGTTAAAATTTGCATCAAATGTTTTTACGATTGGGCACATACAATGTTTCTATGGTTACGCGTAAGGGTGGTTTTGGGATACGCGCGTACGTGTTATTGTTATTTACTTTGTAGTAAAAGTAAAAGATTATGCATATCAAATCAAGTAAATACTTTTACTTTTACTCTTACTTTATTTGTACTTTTACTTCTAACTTAAAGTATTTACTTATTTTTATGCATACGGCCCATTAACTCTTTTGAAAACCACAAAAATACATTTCAGTAAAAAAAAAAGAAAGAAAGAACATTGAGAATCAAAAAACACCAATTCAATAAGCCATCGCATTATTTTTTATTTATTTTTTATTTTTAATTTACACCAATAGTAATGTGGAAGCTGGTCAGTGAGAACTTGAATATCCGCAGAAAGACAATTAAAATCAGATCGAATCGTGGATAGCGCATACATGTATTTTAAAATTGTCTGCTTTATTTTTCGATCCATCAATTCCGCAATTCAAAGAATGAGTTTTGATATTAAACCTAGTTCTGTGAGGAAGGGTTGTATGACCCCTCTACCGATTAATTTTCTGACGCAAAATATTTCTTAGACGTAGCGCTAAATGGCTCACTGTACCTTTAAGTTTATCTTTTGCGCTCTTTTTTGCGAAAAAATCGACCAGGGGTTAATATTTTTGAAAATAAAAACTATTATAATAATATTTCAGCGCTGCTTCTTTCTCTTGTTTTCAATTGAAACTTTTTTTAACTTTAAGAAACCCTGTCATGTATTGAGTAAAAAATAATCTCCACATAAGTAAAAAGGTCAAATAGTAAATAAATGATAGGCTGACGGCCTTAGGAGAGTACCGTTTCAAGTGAGTTAGTTTCCTTGAGTTAGAAATATAACCACACTTGATTTATCAAGGAAATTTCAAGCAATCTCTGTCAAAACCGTATCATTTACAAGATTGTGCTTATTTGTTACTTTGTGAGTTTGCATTCAGGCGTTTAGTTTGATGTAACATATTGGGTCAAGATATTTTGAAACTAGAAATATAACAAGTATTTTCCCCCGGGATTCTTTCTCTTCTTTATCACGGACAAAAATGAAAAGGAAAAAAGATTATCAATAACCATCTTGATCTATATAATTTGTTCGATTTGTATAACTAATTAGAGCACTTTTGATAGCCATTTTGAATATACTAGTATATTTATAACGGGTAAAGGATCAAATCACTGAAACGTTTGCCAAAATGGATTTACCATGGTGAAGTTCATCGACATTTGTTTACCACCGTGGTAACAAAAGTACTAGTCGACTTTCATTAGGTCATGCTTTTTAATGTGGGCACCCATAAAAGGTGGATTTGTTACATGGAGAGTGATTTATGCATCAATTTTTGTAATATCTTTTCAACATTCAAATGAAATGTCATAACTTTTGGTATGATTTTAAAAACAATTTATTTGACTTTCAAGAAATTAAGAATAGAACCCAAATGAAGTGATTAATTAAGCTTAATGACCAGTTAAAGCTCCTTAGCCAGGGGTGGAGGCGGGTGTGGATGAGGCGGGTGCAGATGAGGCAAAAGGAATAAAGCCACCCACAATAATAACAGAAAATGAGTGATTACTTCACACAATCCAATGCAGACGTGCAGAAAATGTATTAATTTAATGTGTTTCTCCAACTTTAACTAAGGTTTTGTTTTTTAAGTCTGCGGCGGAATGCAATAAGCCTTCGGCAAATTATACATGTAATCTAAAGACAGAAAGAAAACAACCATTCTTAAGATGATTGCAGGGTCTGTAAAATTCACACTGGTTTGCAAAATACATTTATTCTAATTTGAAAACCAATATGCCATACACCAATATTATCTATTAATGTGTTCTCGGTCCGTAGTATATATTTACCATTCTGTCGAGTAAAAAATACATTTAAATTGGATTAAGAGGAGAGTGTATGAATGGTTATTCATTTTTTTTTAAATGAGGCTGATCTGTTTCTCTTTAATCATATACCGTACTAGGTAAAATACAGCAGAGTTATGAAAGGAAAAGGTGAGTATACTTATAAGCTATATTTTAACATTCCCATACACATCATGATGAAACTCAAAATGACATGTCATTTATTAACACCATACAAGACCTATGTGGACGTTTTGTATTTGCATTAAAGCCGCTTGGCAAATTATATCATTAAATGGTTTAATGCAGCAGTAGATTTATAATTTATTATAAATCTATTGTTAATGTTAATAGTATTCATCTAAGGTGTGGCGTGTCTTTGGAGCCTTAGAAAAAACAAAATACATAAAAATTAACTTGAGGAATAAACACACCTTAAATAAAAAAAATAAAAAAAAGAAGAAGGCGAGTTTGCGTTTAAGAATCCCGACATCGACATCAATAAACATTAAAAACGTTTAACATAATAATATCTGTTATTTAAATTAACATGTACGCAAGTACCCGTGTAGCATCAAACAGAGACATTAGCAAAGATATTAAACTGATTTATGTCCCATAATTAGTTTCTCTTTAAAGGCATCATACTTATTTAAGAATTTCGGCAATTTGAACGGCTACCGACATTAAGTGATCTATGCATTTTGCTCAAATACGGTATGTTTTGTAAGTGTTTTTCAAAACTAGAATATCATAACGTTTGTAAAGTATAACAAGAGGACAAAAACATCGTAAATTAAGTGTACGAGAGCATAATGTTTTCTGACAAAAATGGCAACATAATTTCCCAAAGGATAGCAGGGTTGTGATTTTCGCCTCAATCTAAGTTGATAATTTTACAACTCCCAAGCTGGGAATGTTTATACATGAATTGAATGAGACGATGTGTTTATTTATTTGAAAGCAAATTATTACCAAAGGGCAGAACGTGCTAGATAAATTGATCATAGTTGATCCTGTGTGATCGTCTATTGACAGAGAACAAATGAAGGATATCCGGTGTGTTGAAAGGTATGACAAAATAGCAATCAATGCTTTCTTAACATTTTAGTATAAACATCTCGCCGGTGTTATCCATATGAATAGAGATAATGTTTATTGAATTCAAAAGAAAAACAATATTGACTTGCGATATCTAATGTCACGAATATCTTACATTCGTAGTTGATTTTATTACAGTTATTAGTAACATCATGGTTATGGGGTGTTTTACGACATTTATCGGTTGGTTCTCATTGGTTTATCTAATTTGTCAGCCTTCCGTATACCATAATAGAATAAAGGACCTGCATCCAAATAGTTCCCTAGAGTAATAACAAAGTTTCACTTTTTACGTGTTAAAAAATTACCATTGTCTTCCAAAGGGGGAATCGCCGCCAGCTGCATTAAAACGCAAAAAACAAAGCTACTCTGAGATTTTTTAAACAAACAACAACAAAAAAAAATGCGACATTTTAATGTTTATGTTTTAGATTTTAGTTCACGATCTCAACGCTGCCTGGATAGCTCAGCGGTAGATCCCTCCCTTCCCAATGCATGACTAACCCTTACCATAATCTATGGTTCGAATCCCCGCAAATGCAGTGGAAACTATTTATCTTTTCATGATTAAAAATAGTTATGATTCACATTTTCATGAGCAGAAGGAGATCATTTACCCTTAAGCAATTTTTTTTACATTTGTGCAGACATCTAACATGTCTAATTGTAGGTTATCATTTGAAGTCCGAGAGTAAGTGGGGTGTGTGGATGCCACATAAAAAAGTCGCCGTTTTGAAAAATGTCTGAATGGTTCTGAACTGGAAATTACAGAACGTAGTATAATTATGGTTTCTTTTATTTATTGGCAAAAAACAAACAAACAAACAAAACGATAATCTGACATTTACACTGTTACCCTTATTGTTGGAATAAAAATATGTTTACAACTTTTTATGTAAAGGTCGATTTATGAGGAAAATATATGAAAACTTCACTTGATGAGAAATGGAGCTCTGTAATGTCATAAATGTTCTCATGTACTGGGAGGTTTGTTTACCTGGTGTTATTTTTTAAGAATGTGGCTTCGAGACCATTATCAGGCAAAGGATTTTAATAACAGTCATGGCAGCGAAGTGAGACGAGATGGAAAATTAGAAACAATAGTTTGAGCTTGACATTTTAGCAGTTATTACAGTGGCTTGTCCAGGGGGTGGCTTTGGGGGCTGAAGCCCCCCCCCCCCCCCCCGCAGAGTTGCAAAAATCATGTAAAATCAGCCTAGTTTTGACAAGTTTTGACACTAAGCCCCCCGCACAAATCACCAAGCCCCCTTAAGCCCCCCGCAGGAAAATCCTGGACACGCCAGTGTATTATGTAGTCAGGTTATGCAATATCGTCATAATGAAAGCGAATTAAAATAAGTAACATCAACATAGATCCGACCCTGATAACAGCGTTCCGAGTAACGCTGAAGCTGGTTGAAATATCGAATTCAACTTCCCTGTTTTAAATTATTTCTTTGCATTAGAAACTAATTTTGGGTATAAACACGCTCGATAACTTGAATATAAATGTTGAAAAAATATGCTGCAATAAATGGATACATAATTTTTTTGTCAAGATATGAGGGGTTCTGAATTATTTATGACTCTTAGTTGATAATGTTACAACTTACTGGTGGAAATTATTTAAACATGATTTGAACAAAATATTTGTTTAATACTTGATTGTATATAGACTATCAACAAATGGTGAAACGTGCTATGAGTTCACAATGGTTGATCCTATGTGATCGGGTATTGACAGACACGAAATGAAGAATATTTGGTGTGTTTGAAAATCCTGACAAAATATCAGTCGGTGCTTTTTTAACCTTTTAGTATATAAACATTCTCGACATTAGACGTGAAAAGAGATAATTCTAATGCTTTTCAAAAGAAAGAAAACAATAATAGCTTGCAGTATAAAATAAATATCTCACATTTGTAATAGATGTTTTTCAGTTATTACATTGACAAATATTTCCCGTAAATTTTAAGAAAATCTATTGCCAACATTTAAGCATAATTTTTACAGATTCCTGTAAAAAATATTACAGTCAGCTTTAATGTGCTTTTCATTATTATGCCTCGAGCGGGATTCAATCCCGGAACATTCCATTTCATGTATAAGCAGATCCCTTGAATCGTGGTGAGTGTTGGGGAATTTCAAAACCTTTTGGTATCGAAAAATAAACAACCCTGCAACGTTAAACTACGAAATGTTGCTGTTAAAATTAATTTACAAACATTAAATTGTTTTTGCTTGGATTTTACTGGTAGGTTTGTTTATCTGATGTTATTTTTAAGAATGTGGTTTCGAGACCATTATCAGTCAAAGGATTTTTAAAACAGTCATGGCAGCGAAGTGAGACGAGATGGAAAATTAGAAACAATAGTTTGAGTTTGACATTTTAACAGTTATTATGTAGTCATGTTATGCAATATCGTCATAATGAAAGCGATTAAAAATGAGCAACATCAAAATAGATCAGATCCTCATGACAGCGTTTTGAGTAAAGCTAAGGCAGGTTGAAAACAAATATCTATTTCAAGCTCCGTGTTTTAAATTATTTCTTTGCATTAGACACCATTTTTGGGTAAAATCACGTTACTGAAATATGAATTTGAAAAAAATATACTGCAATAATAAGGGTTACCGACCAAAATGCTATTTTCTAAAGATATGCGGGGTTGTGACTTATAATTTTACAACTAACTAGTGGGAATTATTTATACATGATTTGAACAAAAATAGTTGTTTAATACTCGATTGTAGACTATAAACAAAGGGTGAAACGAGGTATGAGCAGCCGATGCTTTCTTAACCTTTTAGTATATAAACACTCTCGACAGTATTAGTAGAATTTACGTGAATCATAGATTCTAGAGGTCAAGGCAAGTGTACTAGGTAACCAGCGTGTACTATTACGCAAAGGCGAAATGAATTTGGGAGATTTTCCCCGATTCGTTGACGTCATTTCGAGATTGTTCGAAGTATCGCGAGATTTTATCGGAATTCTGTGTATTTCGTCAGCTGTCAAGCAGCGCCGCGGGTAATATGGTATCAAAAATTTCCTGAAACAAAATCTATATTGCTACCAATGGCGTACCTGCTCCTACCGGCTTTCCAAATGTAGGAGCAATAGGTGAGAAATATATTTAAAAAAGTAGGGGAGGGGGTTGAAAACATAGCGGACGAACTTCCGAAAAGTTTTCAAAACATAGCGGCCGAACTGCCGACGCCGACATTTTGAAAACATAGCGGCCCAACTGCCGACGCCGACAATTTGCGAACATGGCGGCATCATAAACATAAAATGTCGGGAGGACTTGCCGCGCCCGATATTTTTTGGCCAATAGCGGCACAAACTAGGTGGCGGGATACAAAACATCGGTGGCGGCAAAACATAGATTGTCGGCAGGGTCCGCTATCGCTTTCCGTATGAATCTGATATTCGGTGACCTTAATTTTACAATTGAAAACACCATTGCTTCAAAAGGCGCCGCTAAAATGGTTATCCCGACCTCTAGAATCTATGCGTGAATAGAGATAATTTTACTGCTTTACAAAAGATAACAATATTGGCTTGGTCGTCGTGCTTAAACTTGTTGCTTTTTTGAACTCTATTCTAATCTTCATTCAGCAATTATAACTAATGCTTACATACTGCATGAAAAGGAGAGGTTGTCATCGCATTGAATAGTGCATTTCCTTCCATTGGTAACATTGCTACTCAAACATTCACGGATTCAATGTTGTAAGGGATTTTCCTTAGCGTAAAGCTTGCATAATATTACCTTCCCCTACATTGTCAGGATACTATATGATTGAATGAAAACTGCTTTTGAATTGCTCGATATTGCTGTTTTGGTTATTATGTTTTTGATTGTATTTGATACGCCATATCTAGCTAGAGATCTAGATTTACTACACACTACCTCAGACGTATATTGAAGGAAAAGTCCCAGTAGTTTTATGTTGCCCGAAATCTATTTTAATCGTAGAATAAAGGTAATGTTGTATATTAACGTTATTTCATGTTTTTATATCTTAAGAAGGTGTTAGGTTTGTAATCAGAATGATATAGGCTACGTTGTAACATCTGTTATTGTTTGTTTGCAAAATCTGTACAAGTACGGTATTTTACTGCCAGTTAGGATCCATCCAAACTGTCAATAATGTACCGTATTTTGACTGATTTTTGGCAATAAGTACAATGTATTTTCCAGATTATTTATCTAGATAGTAAGTGGTATCAAATTAGATGTAATTGTAACAAACCAATGGGCACTTTATTATAAATAATGGATGTTAGGCCAAATACGATTCTGATTTAAACCCTAATAGCAGCGAGTCTTCCAAGGTATATACAAGAAATGACGTTCAATACAGCATTAACTCTATTCATACGGTTGAACGTGGATTACTGACAACATTTAATTACGGTCATTTCTTACAATGTAGTCAGATTTTCTCTTATAATTAGATTTTGTCGCTGACAATAAAAATGTCCTCTAAAATTTCTCTTTGCGATCAACAAGACTTACAAGACTTTGACCCTTACTTTTTATCATGCTTATAGATAATAGCTCATACTCAAAATAAATACATACACAGAATTTTAAAAAATCCTATTGTTATTCAAAACATCTTTATTAATAAAAGTTCAGTTTAAAACCTCATTAAGCGAATTTTAAAATGATGGCATAACATTAGGTGGGTATGCTAAAAAGGTGGTGTTGTTACATTTTTTCGTGGGTTCTCGGACTTAATTTGATGTAAATTCACTATTTCTTGGCCTATTGACTTGTTTAATGTCTCATTTTTTGCTTTTTGTGACAGTAATTTCGCGTTTATGGGTTACATAATTTAAGAGAGACAATGGTTTGAACTTGGCAGTACAAGGGTGGTGGTGCCTAAGGATGCGGTGCCTAAGGATGCGGTAGATACCCAATTTGAGACAATATCGCCATTTTGGAAGGTTTGACACTGCTGGAACATTCACAAATG
>JXSR01S013084.1:32639-45605 GCA_000969725.1 Ophiothrix spiculata
CCCCCCCCCACCCTACGATCTAGTCCCCTCTCGCTATAATTAATAGGGTTTCAACTTGAATCCTGAAAAAATAGAGCAAATTTGACTATTTTTGGTTAACCATAAAATATTGGTGCAAATTGAAAAGTTTGATATCTATTTACTGAAGTGAGAGGTTCTGCCGTTGTGTCTCATGATGAATGGCAAGTGACACATCAATGAGTGCTAATGACACGGTGTTATACAGGGCAATAGCTTACTTCACCAAGGTCTTTTGTCACGAGTATCACTTCACCTGTTACTTGAGGCTTTTACATACACACTTATACCCCGTTCACACTAACTAAAAAGTCATTGGTAGTCGTAATCTTGGTTTTGGGTTTGGAGCGTTCGCACACGTATTTGTATCATTGATTTGTATACTGCGAAATCACTTTTAGTCTGAATCTCAGGAAATGCAATAGACATGGGACACGAACCAATAGGTAAACACGAATTATGATGACGAGTTGTGTTTATATTGGTGAAAGGTCATAATATGTCGTAGTTAAAGCGAGATCACTGAAAATGAACACCGACCAAAGAAGGGTCAAGTCATCATGCAAACAACGACATACGACGACTTTTGGAACTACGACTTCCGATGACTTAGACCAACATTTAAAAATTTGATGACGACCTTGGTGAAATCGATTAGACTACCGATGACTTTTTAGCAAGTGTGAACGAGGTATCAGTCTTTGATTTAGATGAACATACACACCTTTACTAGGAATAAAGATTTTAAAATACTTGTATATGCCAAGTCAGGTCCGATGAACTTCAATGACTCCCCAGAACACAAGGACAATCAGCACGAGACAACCAGCACATCCCTCTTTTTTTTTAGTTTTTCATTTTCATTATTGACAAATAGACGCTTTAACTTTGCAACAATTGCTAAATTTGCAAAATTTGCAATTCTGCATTAATTAAGTTCCAATTTGATAAAAAATCTTTACACCACATAAATATTCATGAACCAATTATCGCAATTCATGAGCCGGTCACAATTAATTTTTGGTGGTTTGAACTATTTTACAGAACAAGATCTCAAGGGACACAGTGAGGATTAATAAATCAAAAGCTCAATGGTTATAGCATAGTAGTAGAGTTCATTTGCTTGGCACTAGTTCCCCCCCAGCTATACCGGCTCAACATTATAGTAACATATAGCATATCCAATATGTACCATAAGAAAGATGGATTGCACTTCTTCACCTCGAATCACATAGTTGAAGCTGTTTGTTGTTCAGATTACTATCTATATAGTCCGGTTTGCAGAGTGGAGAATTTATGTTTACAAAGGTACACTATATATATTTCATCATGCCCTGGAAACAAATGTAATTTGAGAATGAAACAAAAATATTGGTGGGTGAAGAATAGTCACGTCTGGTTATATTATTCCATTTCAAAATTTTGTAACTGCATTGATTTATTTGACATTTGGATTCCAAGCATATCTACTAGATGTTTTTTTAAAATAACTCAAGTCAAACAGATTAAGGCTTGATTATTAAATGGTTTTATTTTGATAAAATATTATACAATAAAATAAATAAATAAAACCAAACTAATAAATCAATAAAGTAAGCGAGCAGCATAAAGTAAGCGAACAGCTATCAATTTCTTTCAAAATCTTAACATTTTGTTTGAAACATCTGATTTTTTTCTAAAGTTAAGGGGCAAGATGGGGTTGGGGGCCAAAAATGATTGTTGCATATTAACATTGGGGCAAAAATTACCTTTCTACTGCTTTTTGTTTTACAAAAATTGGAGCTTCCGATCAAAAGTTTTGGTCGAAAATGTAACTTTGCAAAGCAAAATCGCTCAGTTATTTCTTATGTATTTTATTATTTTCTCAAGCTTTTTAACATTTTACCCCTTAAAAATCAATATCTCAAAAAGTACTTGAGCTTTTAAGCTCCAATATTCTTAGTTATTTGTGAAAATTCAAGTGCTTAATTTATAATTGAAAATTAAAGTGAAACAGTGTTTGTAAAATATATTAAAATTGGAAAACAGTGTTTCTAGACTAAATTGCCTAAACGTGAAATTTAGCGATGTTTCATCACGGTGGACCTGATTTCTCAAAAACAGTTTATCCTAGATATATGGGGTACATATTAAAGCATACTGTGCAATAAACTAAATTCTGTTCGATAAACCCATTGGAACCTGTTTTAAGAGGGGTCGGTCATTGGTTAAAAAAGAGAAAATATAATTATTGTTGCAATTGTTACATCAAACAAATGAAGTGAATCTAGTGAATGACCGTATGTGGCAGTGTTGACAGTTAGCCGACAGAGTTGGCACACAGCATTAGATCTTAGTCTGCGCACTTTCAAAATTCAACCACGAACTGAACTGCATTTTAGGCCATCCATGGTATCTGATAGTATGCAATTGGCCACAATCACATGGAAAATGTATTTAAAGGCATCACAATTATATGATATGCGTAGATAGATAAAATTCCATTCCATCCAATAGACAACTGCATGTTCTCTTTCCATGTTAAATACCTGCACTTGGAACTGGCGAGAGAATAAAGGGATAACCAAATGACATTTTTAATAACTCATGTGTGATTTGTTCTTTGCAGGATACTGGCCATTTGGGCAAATCATCTGCAACATTTGGGCAACCCTGGACGTCCTTATGTGCACCTCATCCATTTTGCATATGTGTGTTATGTCTGTGGAGCGATACCTCGCCATCTGTCATCCGCTATTTCATCGAAAACGTCGACACACCTGTTTCCAGAAAGTCGGCATCAAAATAGGCCTGGTGTGGTTTGTCAGCATATTCTTATCAAGTTTACTATTCACTGTTGGACAGGTTGTTCCGGAGGCTGTATACGTTGACAATTTCTGTGGAGTGCAGCATGTGTACTTTCAAGTGTACGGTTCAATATTTGCATTCTTCATACCGTTGACTATAGTGATAATAAGCTACATGATGACTGCTATTAAGCTTCTCCAGAAATCAAGATCCCACGAAGGTGCCGTTGTCACACGAAATGATAAGTTTTCTAAACGGACACTAAGTATGCGTCACTTTATCTTGGAGAATGGAAAAATACCAGAAGAAGATTCACCCAAAGAAGAGCGTGCATTACCTAGACCGGTTGCAAACTTGGTAAGAACAAACTCGGCTTCCATACGATTTAATTTTTCAACCCATAAAGTTAGCTCAACAAAATCTAACAGGAATGATTCTCATAACCAAGAGAGAAGAGGGAGTGCTCCAGCTTTATGTTTCTGTCAAGAAAGTCAGCAAAAGAGACAAAAGGAGAGGAAAATGTCGCCAAAAAACTCTAGTGATACCTTTTCTTTAAAGACAAACAGTTTACGCTCAAATTACTCAATGACAAGTATGACAACAAACAACATTTCCAAAGAACATCAAGCCAACATAGTACTAGGCCTAGTGTTTGCTTGCTTTGTGATCAGCTGGGCACCATTTTTCATCCTCAACATATATTTTGCACTTTGTGAAACCTGTTCTGAACCAGATCCAACTTTAATGATGTTTTTTGAATGGCTTGGTTGGGGCTCTAGTCTGGTCAATCCATTTATTTACACAGCTTTTAATAAGACATTTAGGAGGACGTTCTGGCGGCATTTGCGCTGTCATTGCTGCTGGGGGCAATCCCGGAGGGCACGCTGGAACTCTATGAATAAAGAACTTATAAGAGTTCATGCAGACCAACTCAAAGTTATGAACACCAACTATAACAATAGTACTCGGGTTTAGAAATGGAAGCGTATGCAAGTATGCAGAATGTAAAGCCAGAAGAAACCTGTGGTTTGTTTTTTTAGAGTATTCAATCAAAATTGCAATTTTCTAAGACAACACAAAAATCAAATTGCAACTTGAATGTAATAACTTGCAAATATCAACTAACAGAGAGACAGATGATAAAAATGTTATCACTACACACTTACAACTGTTAAGAATGTTGTGAACATTTTCTGTAACTGGATTCACAGAGTTCCACAGGATATAGTGGAATATAAAATGTTGCTGAAAAAATTAATACATGTTTGAAAAAATTCTATTGATTCATTACAACCAGTGTTCCCGCTAAGACCGTTTATCATACCACAAAATGAATTTATGACCATATTTAGAAAAGATCAAAGGAGCCGCTGCCGGGATATATTTCGCATCCTACCCCTGTGCGCGTTAGACGCACTTATATCCTGTCACTGAGCGCGTCGGAACGTTGCATTTTAGATTTGTAGGGATGCGCAGTAATATGTAGAGTAAAACGTTCACCAAAAGTGGTTCGTTTTTGTTAATTTTTGTGAAATAAAGCTAAAAAAATTGAAAAAACAAATAAATAGTTTGATGATTAAGATTGACTTAGTGGTATGATAAATTTGTTATTTGGTTCAGCGTCGGTATGTTATGGGAAATACTCGTGCGCTCAGTGTCATATCCATGCTCAGCTGCGCTTCGCCTGGATATGACACTTCGCGCACGAGTATTTCCCATAACATACCTCCGCTTAATCCAATAACTAATAATGACTTGCAATTGGTGCAGGAGTTTAGAAATATAGCACAACAGGTTTTTACAAGCCTATTTCTGCTTATTTCATCATCCATTTTCAGTCTCAGCTAGTAATTACAGTGTCAGCACCTCTTTTAACTATGGAAAAATTGATCGAATTGCACACAAGCTTAAAAATCTTAAAGGGAATCCTGCTCTTAAAAGTTTACTGATGATACTGGATGTAATTTAAAAATTGGTGAGGTTGTAAAGAGCAACAAAGCATGGAAGCTACCTTACTGATCTGACATGTTTTGATATGGAATGTTTCAAAACTTAGTAAAACTAAGTTTTAGAGTATTATTTCCAAATCTGCATTTTGCAATTTGCAATGTTTTAAGCAAAGATATTTCATTGCTTTTGTTGGACTACAAATGTGACTGTATGGTAGGTACATTTTACGATTTCTTCCTTTTTGTGGGATTGCATATATGTGACTTAATGGTACATTTTATGTTGCCAGTTTTGTTATTTTTGTGTTTGAATAAAGACAAAACATGAAGTTTACAAAGAAATCCATTATGTTTTAACTTGTACTTGTAAATGACTCCATAATGAAATAATAATCTGGTAAAGGCTATCAATTTTGTCACATGACTGGCCAGTGTTTGATGGATATTAGCATTGATTTGTTTTGAGTTAATTGTGCACATATTTGTATAGCACCGCTACATTTTAAAAGATCATAGCACTGAACATGACAAAGCAAATATGTGTACCGCCGCAGCAAAA
Organism: Ophiothrix spiculata; assembly: GCA_000969725.1. Taxonomy (NCBI): domain Eukaryota; kingdom Metazoa; phylum Echinodermata; class Ophiuroidea; order Amphilepidida; family Ophiotrichidae; genus Ophiothrix; species Ophiothrix spiculata. The sequence continues at coordinate 37,953 of JXSR01S013084.1, forward strand.
GGGCCCAGTTGTCGACTCCTACATGTTGCTCATTGTAGCATATCTGATGTATACAAATGACATACATTAGATATGCTACAAGGAGCAACATGTACGAGCCGACAACTGGACCCTTTTGCCGCGGCGGTACACATATGTGATGACTCGCCCCGAAAAGGGGGACTTTGCGACAGAACACTTTTGGAGAAACTGATGAAAATAGGCAGCAAAAAATAAAGAAAATAATAAGAATTTCCAGCAGGGGTGGTGATTTTCTGTTGTAAAATGTGATCGCTTTGATCAATTCCAACAAGTAAGGTGTCATTTTAAAGCTTAGAAAATGCTGCAACAGATGAAATGATAAAATCAAAATTGATATCATCTTCAAAGTCCCCCATTTCTGAGTGAGCCATCACATATATATACAAAGAGCAAAAACCAAAATGATATGGAAAAATAAATGAGTTTTTAGATTTGTCTTAAATAATCCAAGAGTAGGCAAGTCTCTCTTGGAAAGGAGAGGATCAGAGTAGAAAAATTTCCTACGTTAAGCGGATTGCAGTGATTTGGATGTTTACATGGGTTGAATCACATGCTAAGCAAAGGCTTCTAATAGCAGACCTCCAAATACATCATCCCAATATTAACATACTTTTTAACAACACATTTCCTGATCTAATTCTATACCTTATCATGTACTTAATAATGTACAGTTATTAATGACTTCACACTTCCCCAGATTTCAAACTCACCTTCAGCTCTAGGGCTGGTTGCAGGGTCTATTAAGGTTGCCATATAACATCATGGTGAATGGTGACGTCAATTCCAGTACCTAATCTCAACAGTGCCATAGCTTGGAAAAATTTCCAAGCAAAAACTTGCTTTGCAATCAACGTTTCACAATGACACATCAAAGCAAATGAGTTGTACTGCATCACAGCACCTTGGATAGTGACACATACCTAGACAGGTGATATGGGTATGTGCAGCCCTCAAGACCCCCTTTTCATGCCGTGCCTGCTGCTCCACAGCTTTAATTTCACAAGCCCTAACTTTAAAATTTTTAAATTCCCTAGCTAGCCCCCTTTTTTGAAATGTAGTTCCCAAGACACCATTTCAAGCTGCCAGAGCTCAAATTTACCCAAAAAATAGTTGTCAAGTTTTTGCATCATTTTAGTTTTCTAGAGCCCCTTTTCTGAGTCAATCTTCAGTTCTCTAGACTCATGTTTCAGATATGGGGCTACACACCCCTAGCAAACCGCAACTCTAAATTCAAGACTTGGTTCCCTGCTGCAGTATTACACAATCAAGCTACACAAACAAATCAAAGTTTGACATCCTCGTGAAAATGGACCTTCAAATAAAGATTAAAATGGTCAAAATAGCACAAAAGAGCTTAAAAATTGGCTGATTTTCCAAGAAAAAGTGTATGATTCCCCAAAATTTAAAAAAAAATACTAATTTCCATGCCTGTCACTAAATTGAGCTGAAAAAGAAAGGTTCCTTTAAATGAAAATTTTTTATTTGTGGATGATTTACACTTCATATGTTAGATAATAACGGTCAATTACCAGATATCGGGAAAATTTTGATCAAAACCTTCAGATTTAAATCTTATTTTGTTTGTTGGTCTTGGGTATGAGGCTATTCTCTAAACATATTTATTAATGGAATATCAAGAAAGAGCTTAAGATTTGTTTATAAATCATTCCTTTCACATCATAGATTGCATATAAATCAAAAGAAGTTTGGAGTTTGCTTTAGATCTCCTGAAAAGGCTGATTTAAAAATTCAACTATGGGGGTAGTATTTATCGTTGTCAACAACGATAATTAATAAAAGAATATCTAAATATTTTGACATATAGGGTTTGCATGCTGTCATTATTACTGCTAATACTTCAAATGATGCAAAAATCTCAAAATGCTTGGGGACAAGTTTGATGTACCAAAAGGATGATTCTGCAATGCCCCTTTAATATGCCCATCATAATCTCTTGGATTTAGGAAAGAAAAGCTGACTCATTGCAGGATATTTTTGCCAATTCTGAACAATAATTTTTATAGGACGGTAATTGATTTGTTTGGACTTGTTTTATCACTTAACTATTATTATTATTATTTCAATTATTTATTTATAAATTGAGGGTTATAAACTTAAACTGCTTCACTGACCAGCACTGCTTTAAAAGCAGGCCATAATTGTAAACGTAGCAACAAAATATATTACACAATATTTACAACATTACATCATATTTACAGCATGTATATACACAAATTCAGCACACAAAAATGATATTCTATCTTTACAAAAGAAAAGTCTAGCGAGCAAAGGAACAAAATATGAAAAGCACAGGCCTAAATAACTTTAATTTTTGATTGAAATTGGCCTACAGTCATGTTTTCCATCCGAGTCCTTACCTAACAATTTCTTTTCATGGTTAAATTCTATTTTTACTTTGTATGAATATGAGAAAAAAATGTATTCCATTTTGCTCAAGGAATGTAAATGAAGGCATTTGAGATTAATTTTGATTGCTGTCCAATTCCTCAGCCCTTATCAAATTAACTGTATTATGCATTGACTTAGTCAAAAAAGGTCATCATGTAATTTCAAGACGTGATAGTGATAATTACTTCACACATCCTCTCTTTAAAAGAGCCTGATTTTCAACATACAGTGGCTTATGTCCATGATATACTTATAAGATGCAGCTAGCATCTGGTTTGATTTTAGATGCTAACCAGATGCTAGAAAGTTAAAATATTTTCAACTTTAGCATCTTTGTTAGAGTCTAAGTATTTCATAGGCATTCACCCTAACTTTACTGGACAACACAATGACCATCCAATCAAATTTCTAAGCATACGGCATTGTATACTGAACTTCATGGTGTAGTACTACAAGCACAGTCCTTGCAGGTTCAAGTTCATGCATGGCTCACACACAAACCTTGTGTGTTTTGCTGTATGGGCTAGTAATAAGTACCTTGCCTGCTTTTCTGTATGGTGTAGTATTCTATGCACTTGGGTGTGCCAGGGTTAGGGTTAAACACTTAGGCTGCTAAATATGCAAAAAAAAATGTTTAGACTTGGGGCTGAATCCATCATCGTATGTTGTTCATCACAAAACAACTTTATTACAAAACTGGCAGATCATGACAATTTTGCAGTCAATTTTCAGAAACCAATTTAACCAAGACATTGAGAAAAATCTACGTGATGGTTGATTTTGTGAAAAATATCTTATTGTTATGGTTCTTATGAGCATCTGCAAAATGGAAAAACCATTGCTAATATGGTAAGTTACATGATTTCAAAAATTACGGCAGCTCAAATGAGTTGGTTGGTAGCAATGAAGTTGTAAAAATTATCCTTGTCATGACCAGTAGACCTCTTTGATGGATTCCTATATCAAAAACAAAGCTTGAATTATTGGTACTTGGTAGTCCTAAAGTAAATCCACACTTTTGATTCTGAATATGGCCACAGAGTTATATTTTGTTATTGCAAAACTGACTTCCAACACAGTTAACTGGAAAATCTTTAAAAAATCAACTAACTATCAATAGCTGCACATAAAGCAGCCAGAATATACCGCGCGAGTCAAAAAACTGCAATAATTAGATGGAAGCCATATTGTAAGAAAAAAAGCAATTTCGAACAAATTATATTAATTTCTAAAAAGGTCTTTGATTAATCTTTCATAATGTGAAAGAATGGTGACAATTGATAAAGGCATTGCGAAGATATCCTTATTTGAATAATATGGTATAAAAACAGTTCTGTCCAAATGAGCATGCCTCGTCAAAGGAGTAGGTACCAATATTGAATTTAATTTCTTGCCAACACCTCTTGAATAATAACATAAACCAATTTCCAGTGAAAATCTCCTCTTTATCTAATAATTTACATATAAAAGACAATTTAGGCGGTCTTTTCAAGTGCAAAATGACATGTTTGTGGTACTGTCTTAAAAGGGACAGCTTATAATCAATCAGTCACTGTTCAAAATGCCTCAAGATCAGTTCACAACTTGAACGAGAAACGTGCTCTTATTGCTGATGTTTATTTTACCACCAAATCTCATTCAGAAGTGAAACGGAGATTCCAGTGTGCATTCACCCAATCGCGTGTACCATGTGCATCCACCATCTATAGAATTCAGGCGAATATCCAAAAGAACAGGAACAGTCCTTAACCTAAATAAAGAGAGATCTAGAAAACCGCGAACGGCAAGAAGCATGAGGAACGTCGACCGCGTTCGTCAGACTTTTGCAAGGGACTAAGAAGTGAGATCGCGAAGAAATCCTCTGCCACATGTGTCCTAGTCCACGTTCAACTAAATATTGAATATTCAGGACCACCAAGCTCATACGGCTCATTTCAAGGCACCCAAAAACAAAAGAGAAAAAATAATGTCATAATTGTGTCCTGCATAAATAAAACATATGCACGTCAGTTGGACAGAACTGTTTTTATGACTTCCTATTCAAATACGTGTATTTCTATGACGCCTTTATCAATTTACCCCATTCTTTCACCATTTTAGAGGTAAATCTATGATCTATTTAGATATATACATTTCATGTTCATGATATATCGTGTTCTTAAAATATGGCTTTCATTTTAACTATTGCAGTTTTTTTGACTCACTCGGTATGTGTATAAAATAGAGTTAAGTAAAAGGTTGAAAAAATTCTATAAAGAGCAATAACTGCCCTAGGTCCTATCTTATATACTCAGGTTAAATCATAGTGGAACTTATTTGAAATCTGAAATGTCATCATCTTGTCCTTGAAATTGTATGCGACCTTTCAGAATGGATGCAAGGAAACATATTGGAGCTGATTAGCTAATTTCTTGCATCCTCACACCCACAGCTGTCTCCAGGGTATTAGATTTGTTAAAGCAGCACCAAGCAGCATCCCATAGGTTCTGCAGTAGATGTCCTGTTCTGCAGTGGCATGCACAGCTTTGACTGGGGGGGGGCTAGATATGAAGCTCCCCTGATTGAATTGATGAGGTGGGGTTCAAGACTGTCTTAGGGCCCCTGGATGGGGTAAAAAGCCCCTGGAAGCTCACGGGTTTGGGCAGCTTAGAGGGCCCAAAATCCTGTTTCTTGAGGCATAAAAGAAAGTTTAGCAATAATTCTCAGCATGTTTAATAGCACGGATCCCTTTCATTTTCCGCCGATTGCCTCTTTCCCCCCTTTTCAATCCATTTCAATTCTATACCACCTGCTGATTAACAATCAAATGATGGTACATTTGAGAGTTCCAACAAATGAGTAGGAAAATACTACTTAACTTGATACAAGACATTTATATAATCATTGGCTAAAGTATGTGTATAATTTTAACAATTTCATAAGGTGATGAATCCCCATGGTTAAGAATACAATTTCGAAAATCACACTTGAAAACTTTGAATTAAACCACTTAAACCACACCTCAGTTGTAAAAACGGTTTCAAGTATGGAGGTTCCCAATGTGGAGTGTCACACACTCACATTCTAACTGTGGAGATGCATGAGTTTATAACCACCTAACTGGGAGGTATTTCAAAGTGTATAATGAAATCAACTTGTGTATGTTATTCCTCTCCAGGTCCCTTATATGTCAGAAATGTCATTTTAGGCTATTCCAACTGGGCATGTGCATTGCAAAACTCCACGGTTGAATATGGCAAACAGACGTAAATCTGTTTGTGAAGCAAGTCTTACCAAATATTTCTTACATAACATGGAGTGTGGACCCAAGCAGTGTTCCTGCTAAGTCTGTATGGCGTGCCATTGTCGCAGCAACCGGGAAGAGCTCATAACAAGTTTCTGAAAATGTGTAAAAGAATTCTTTTCCTGGTTTGATTTGGCCAATTTTCAGTCTCAGCTCATGATTTTGGCCTAAGCACTTCTTCAACCTTGTCAAAAGTGCTCGGATTGGCACAGGCTGAAAACCTTATCAGGAACACCGGTCCTGAGTGTGGTTGGTTAACATTCCTCAAGTTACACTCCTATCAATATTTGAAACTTTGACTGCAAATTTTGCTTGTGAAATCAACATTCAACCAGTATTGTTTTGTTTGTGAAACCTTACAAATGCAAAATTTGTGGGTGTTTGAAGCTTATCTACTACACCATTCTCTCATAACATGGCTAATGCATGGGGTCATATAATATTTTTCATGTTATGTTTTTGTTAGTATTCAGAACTTTTATTGCAACTTTTGTTTCTGAAACCTTGCATTCATGAGTGTTTGATTCACACCTACCTCACCATTCTTTCATAACATGGCTACTTTGTTTTTCAATTGGCGTACCTATCACTAACTGAAACCTTGGACTACAAATTTTGTTTATGAAACCTCATCATAACAACCTGCATGTAGGTCTTAATTTTTAAGAAACTTGAGAGTGATTACTCTTCTACCGCTCCTCTGAATCTCACTTCAAAAGACCTGTTTTTTGCCTTTCTCACTCACTGAGACCAAATGCATATCATTTACTAAGATTTGAAGCTCCAAACTGAGAAACCAAAATGAAACAGGAGTATATGTCAAAATCATCACAAATGAGCAAATTTTTCAGAAAAGCTCTAGACGATTAAGTAAGAAGACCTAACCCTGGCGAATATTTTGACAAAAGCACTTTGAACTCAAAGTAAGCTTCAACAGTTAAAACCGGCCTGCTAGCTTATGCAAGTTCTTGAAGAGGTACCTTGATTGTAAAACACAATGTTCGATTCAGATCAGTGATAGCCCCTGACTACACCGTCTAAGAGGGTATGAATAATTCAATTGTTGAAACTGCTCTTCTTAATTGCTAAACAGCTCTGATTTATTCTAAGGAGCTTTGAACATCACTCTTCTACTGCTCTTCTTGCAAATTTAAACGAGGGCATCAACGATGCATTACCAAGCTTCAAATTTAAGAACACTGTTTAGATGGATTTATGTTGGGCTTTCTGTCTGTTTCGATATTAACAAAAACGTCATATTATAGTTTATCATTCAGTAGTTAATAATGAACTCGCCATTATTTCATTTTTTTACATTGCAACTGAATGATATCAATCATGCGCTTTTTCCTGAGAAAAGGTTGGGCAAAGAGCTACTATGGACACTTTTACCACTGGTTCAGAACTAACAATATGATATCTTTGAAATTAGAAAAAGTTGAAAATTTGACCTTTTATCATGATTTTTGACACCAAAAGGAAGATCAGCTGTTAATTTTAAAACGCATTTGTTTCTTTGGCTAAAAAAAGCCTTTTTAGGTTTGTCTTACCCATATAACCAAATGCAAAAGTACATTTTAAAATATTTCTATTGGCCATACCATGCATCACAAATGTCCGATTTTGGCATTGGTAGTTTTGATCTTTGGTCCAAGACAACAATTTGACACCTTAACCTTTGAAATTGGATGAAGTTGAAAATTTGACCTCCCTATATTCTTTCTGTTGACCTTTGACCCCCAAGGAAGGGTCAACTGACAGGGTCACCATTGACACATTTGATCCCTGGTCTAAGTGGAACAACTTGACACCATAACTTTTGAAATCGGACGAAGTAGAAAATTTGACATTCCTATATCCCTTTCTCTTAACCTTTGACCCCCAAGATGACCTTTGACCCCACACATGTTGGGGTCACATGTGTGACACTACCCAGAGAC
>JXSR01S013086.1:1862-11952 GCA_000969725.1 Ophiothrix spiculata
TATGGTTGAGTTGCTACTCAGCTGTATAACTCACCACCCCATAATGGGCCAACTTATGTGGTGATGAGTTATTGATGATACACTGCTAGACCAAATTATGGTTGAGTTGCTGCTCAGCTATGTAACTCACCACCCCATAACTCGCAAACTTAAAACCCACTGTTTCCTAATTCCATCAAGCATATTGTACTGTTACTGTAGTTTGTTGGACAAAAAAATTATTTAGTAAAGAGAGAATTAATCACATCTAGTGCATATCTAAAACTTACCACAAGCGCATATGTGACACGATCAAGGCAAATTTTGCCATTTTCAATTTTGAGTCAGCCAGACAGTTGTTATTAGTCATCTGGTTTGAGGGATACAAGAATATTTTGAGCAAAAAAAAGAAGTGACCTTTATCCCTGTAAATCAAAATCAATATTATGACATTCAAATCTTTCACTTGATATTCAACAACTCATCGTATCTTCTTATACGGGAAGTACCTGTAAGTAGGCGCACTGTTCATCGCGAGTTGGGAACGTGCAAGAAGTGGCGCTTCGGAACAGTTGGAAACGACAAAGCAACAAACATTTAAACATTTTTTCAAGTTTTTATTATGTTTAATATCAAATACAAATACTTCTTGTAACCCCATTTATATATGGCCATGGCTATACGCACGACCATCGTGCACTTAATTTTGTAAAGTCTATACGCAGGACCGTTCTTCCCTGTGTCTATTTCCATTCAAAATACAAGTAACACAGGAAAAACATATCATAAAATAAATAAATAAATAAGATGAAGATATATAAATGTATAAGTAGGGCCTACATTTGTTCAATAACGAAACAACATGAAAAACTCACGTGAAGCAAGTAAAATTTCAATATATTATTATTATAAATTATATCGTTTATAAAAGCTAACTATTATAGTCATGATAGCAAAACTATAACATGCAGTAACTCTGGCAAGAATATAAGGCGATAATCGATCTCAATATTTAGGTCGTCCCCTAGCCGCTTGTGATTTTGCCAACGGTGGCCCTGCGTATAGACTTCACAAAAATTAATTATTTATTTATTTTATCATGGAGGTATTAATTATAGCTCTATGATTTTATGACATGTTTTTGCTGTGTTACTTTTGGTTTGAATGGAAATAGACACAGGGAAGAACGGATGTGCGTATAGACTTTACAAAATCAAGTGCACGACGGTCGTGCGTATAGACATTTCCTTTATATATTCAACTATTTCCCATCTGACAAACCCTTCTAAATACTATCACTAACAAAAGTTTGAAAAATCACCATATTTTATAACCAACATATTATCAAAGCAAATTAACAAGTTTTGGAACACTGATATGAAAAGACAAAATGGCGGAAGCGATTTAAATTCAGAAAAACTGTAGTTGAATTGGACGAGTGTATTCAGTAGTATAGTAATCGAACGCTTCAAACTGAGCCATTTGCTAAAGATCTGTATGTGAAAAGTTTTTTCATCGCGCATTTAAAATAGCGCACCAAATAAATCTGTATGTGATGCATTGTTTACACTTTACTCGAGTATGTGATTTTTGGCAAATAGATCTTTATGTGAAACGCTAAATTTGCAAAATCAACAAATAGACCAGAATCAATGTTTTATTACTCAATTTCCAGGCAATGTTGATGTCTATAACTTGGTAAATTTGAAAAACTCAATTAACTATTGCCAAGCTCACATTTTCTCAGAAAAATTTAAAAAAAACTAATAGAACAGTATGTGATGTGTGCCCAACGGTATTATCATGGTGTTGTGTTAAGAGCATCTGTGTATGAAATTAAATGCAATTGTTTGTATATTTGCCTTCTCAGGTTTTTGACATCATCATGAAAGATAATTCCCTTGTAGCCAAAGTTGCTAACAACACAAAACATTTTAGGCAGAGGATCACTGAGGCTGGATTCACTGTGTGGGTAAGTGTGCTTCACAAGAAAACACATTGGGGCTCTCCACACGGAAGCATCAAATGTAGATGCATCTAGATGAATGTAGATTTCCGAAGTGCAGATTGTGTTCACACGGTCGCGCGTCAATCTGACTTTACTCCTGGTGCGCGTATTAACACGCTTGGGTGTGCGTGTGCGTAGAAATAGCGTAACTACACATATGTAGACGCGCATTCACTTACGCGCAATACGATCGTTTGCTGAAGTCCAGTTTAATCTACATGCATCTATATGTGCGAAGTACAGATTGAGTTGTCCGTGTGGAGAGCCCCATTAGGTCAAGTAGAAAAGTGCTTCACTAAGGTTGCTTCAGACAATCTGTAGCTTTGTAGGGTGTACTTGTAACCATTACAGCCAGCTAGTCCGAAGGTTCGACAGTCCAAAGGTTTGCTAGTCCAAAAATGAAATAAGGTTCGCCAGTCCTAAAATGAAATAAGGTTCACCAGTTCAAAAATAAAATAGAGTTTACTAGTCCAAAAATTTATTTATTATTATTATCAGTCCAAAGGTTTGCTAGTCCAAAAATGAGCAAAAAAAAGGGTTCACTAGTCAGGAAATGAAATAAGGTCCACTAGTCAGAAATTAAAAAAGGGTATGTTAATCATACGGTTTGCCAGTCCAAATATGAAAAAGGGTTCGCTAGTCCAAAAATGCAATAAGGCTCACCAGTCCTAAAATGAAATGAGTTTAACCAGGTAAATAAAATAGGTTTGCTAGTCCAAAAATTAATTTATTATTATTATGATTTATAACCACTTTTTTTTTCGGACTGCTTTGGTGATGCAGTACACAGGCATGTGAAATCTCCGCGTTTCCGCTGAAATCCGCGTTTTTCAAAATTTCTCTCGCGTTTTTCAGATTTCTTACCGCTAGTCCGCGAGTCATATCTTTCAGCGAATTTGTCACTGGGATTTGTTTGGTTTTGATCGCGGTAAAGAAATCCAAATCTGCAACATCAAAACACCATCGCTTTGAGCAGAAATAACTACACAAGCGTGTATTATTACTATTGTACAAGAGAGTAAAAACTCATCCCCTGATACTCTCCCGAAGTTAACGAGTTCATACAGTCAGTCATGCTAATTGCTTGGTAGCCGACTGCCACCATGTTTTGCTGAGATGCATTGCAACTGCATGTTCAGCGGATTTTACCGTTCAGCGCTATCGCTCCAGATTTTGTAAATTTATACAAGTTTTCGAGAATATTTCATCATGACTTCTGCTAGGCATACATATATCATTGTCGAGCGTGGCTCAGAGTTAGATACTAACGCAGATCGTAAAGATCCTAATGTATCAAATCCATGGAAATGACAATGGATGGAGTATGAGACAAAGGGACAGAAGCTCTCCGATTGCATTCGCAAAATACAGAAGCCAGGTTATGCGATATGTGTAATGTGTAATAACAAGGAACTTAAGTACGGTGGTCGTGGTCCAGATACTTTATGTGAATTGTATCCTTTGTACCAAGTATACAAGTGTGAAACATTCAAAAAATATAATAAATATCTCTTTAGAATGCAAGAATTTATTAACACTTTCATGATTCAAATTGGGTTTTCTGGGCCTTAAAAATCGTTAAAACCATGGAGCTTACAGGGGCTTTGCCCCATGGACCCCCACCAGGGGCTTCACCCCTGGATCCCACCGGGGCCCTAAGGCGGGCCCCTGGACCCCACCCATAAGGGCTCGCGCTAACACGCTCGCATGCGTGCCTTATACATTTTGCATTTTCCTCTTTTTTTTTGGGTGCCACTCACATGCCTGAGTACATCACATTCACATAAATATAGTGATGGTTTGTTGCGACTAAAATTGAATTAAATCAAACTGAATACCAGAATGCAAGACGTATGAGTTATGAGTTATACACAGGAGAGACTTTCATATAATTACAGCTACCTTGTACGTGAAGGAATAAAATGAATCCACACCGCAAGTGCCCCCAAAAGTCCATTATGTATTCAAAAGTTGTCAAAATCCATGGACTTGGGTCTGTTTTGCATACATATATGGTGGGTTTTTTTTATGTATCATAAGTAGTCAAAATCATGTTCTCGGCCAAAATTTCTCTTGAAATTGGAAGATAATTTGTGTTATAGTTGTTGGATTTAATTCATGAACGCCTACTCAGAGTCTTGTGCGTAGACGCGAACAAATAAACCTTGAAAATGTACGCTCGCGTGAGACACAACTGCGTTTTTGTCACAGACACGCGTTCACGAATTAAATCCAACAACTAAAGGTGTAGGTTATGGTGGTCAAAAACCTAATTAAGGAAAAGTTCAGCAACAAAGTATGTGAAAATACTGTTTTTTCAACTGATTTTTTCAATGACATTTGTCTCAGACAAGCATGGCAAAAGCACAAATGCATTACTGCACAACATATTAGATCTAGATGGATCTTTCCCCCTTTTTACATAAAATTGAATACATAAAACACATATGAATGCAAGACTGACCCAAGTCCACTGTCTAAAATGATCCCCTGCAAAGCATTGCAAGCACATACCACGCGAGTCAAAAAAACTGCAATAATTAGATGGAAGCCATATTGTAAGAACAAAAGTAATTTCGAAAAAATAATATTAATTTCTAAATAGATCATGAACAAAGCTTGAAAGGGTGAAAGAATGGTGCAAATTGATAAAGGCATTGCGAAGATATCCTTAATTGAATATTATGGTATGAAAACAGTACTGTCCAAATGAGCATGCCTCGTCAAACGATAGTTCATAACGAGTAAGTACCAATATTGAATTAAATTTCGTGCATGTACCTCTTAAATAATAACACCAAGCGATTACCTTGCTCCAGTGAAAATCTTCTCTTAATCTATTTATTTACATATAAAAGATAATTTAGGCAGTCTTTCCAAGTGCAAAATGACAAGTTTGGGGGTACTGTCTTAGAATGGAGAGCTTATCAATCAGTCACTGTTTAAAATGCCTCAAGATCAGTTCACAAACGAGCAACATGCTCTTATTGCTGGGGTTTATTTTATCACCAAATCTCACGCAGAAGTGAAACGGAGATTTCGGGGTGCATTTTCTCAATCGGGTGTACCATTTGCATCCACCATCTATGAATTCAGGCGAAATTCAAAAGATCAAGAACAGTCCATAAACTAAATAAAGAGAGATCTTGAAGACAGCGAACGGCAAGAAGCAGGAGAAACGTCGATGAGTTCGTCAGGCAAGGGATCCCGAAGTAAGCTCGCAAAGAAAACCTCTGCCACATGTGACCCAGTCCACGTTCAACCGAATAATGAATATTCAGGGCCACCAAGCTCAAATGGCCCTTTTCAACGTACCCAAACCAAAGAGAAAAGAGTATGTCATAATTGTGTCCTACGTATTGAATAAAAAATATGCACGACAGTTGGACAGAACTGTTTTTATGCCTTCCTATTCAAATATGTGTATCTCTATGACGCCTTTATCAATTTTCCTCATTTTTTCACCATTTTAAAGTTAAATCTGTGATCTATTTAGATATATACATTTCACGCTCATGGCATGTCTTGTTCTTAAAATATGGCTTTTATTTAACTATTGCAGTTTTTTTGACTCACTCGGTATACTATAGAAAAATCATGTTTCATATGGCAATTGGATTCATTAACCTACCCTTGGAGCCAAATTGGCATAACTTAAACATCAGACATACTGTGCAGGGTTTTTTTTTCTTAAAAGCTACTCTAGTGGACTTGGGTCACTCTTGCATTGAGATATTCAATTGTGTCGTTGCAGCTGAACCAATATAGTAAGCATCAATATACTGACTGTTTGTGCTTGCCACGAAATATTCCTAGCACTATAAGAATAAAAGATTGAGATTGCACACTCCAATTTTGTTGGTACCATTGCCATGTTGGTACTATGTAAGATAAAAGATGCAGCCACATGGATGCAGTAGCGTAACCAGAGGTAGTGCACAGGCACCCCTGATATTTTGTTTGTTGAACGCAGGTGTCGATAAATTTGTAGTGGTTTACCAAGACCTGCAAAGTGTGTCATACAAAACTATGTTAATTAGGTATACAAACACACCACAGAGTTGTTTATCGCGTGAGGGTGGCTTTAGCGAGCATGATAAAAATACGCCGACGCATCGGATGCAGAGTTGTTGATTCGCGATGAACAACTCTGGCGTGTTTGTATACCTTTCAACAACAAAAATCTTTTCGAAAATGTATGAATTAAATTCTAAATGTTTCCAATTTAACAGATAGACCTACTCATCTTCATAAAAATGTTTGGCATATCTGAAGTAAAGCGCTAATTTTTGAATGTTTGCTGCTTTGACGTTATTAATTTTTCCCAAGCACTGGACTATTGTACGTACTATAAGTGCTCGACGCGCCATGATCAGTGCGCCATCTTTTGGGTACTGGGTAAACGCACTTTCGTAAACGCCGAGCCGTGCGTGACGCGCTAATTTGAATATCAACTGTGGATTCATCATGAATCAACAACGATGCGCTCCTGTATACAGAGATACAGTGAGTTGTTGAATATTACTAGAACAATAAAACAAGAAATAAATTTAAACAATCAGCTGCTTAGTTGTTTGTTGTTTAGTTACAATATTTGACAAGAAATTGAATGACAAGAAAAAGATAAAAACTTTTTTGCTTGTCAGTTTTCGAAAACTACTTTGAAGAATATCAAGTGTACTTTTGTGGGCTTCAAATCTTTGTTTTCGGTAAAAAAACCACCATTATCGAAGTCTGGTTACGCCACTGCATGGATGTATCGTTGTTGGCTTGTGATGAACTGCCGTATGTATGATTTCTAAAGGGGACATTATACAGAGGATGATTCTTACAACAATAGTCCTTTTTAAAATAATAATGTAATTTGTTTTCGTTTACAGGGTAAAGACCACCCTATCGTGCCGATCATGTTACATGAAGCGAGTCTTGCTGGCAGATTTGCAGAAGAGATGCTGGCGAAGAATATCTATGTGATTGGATTCAGCTATCCTGTTGTACCTAAAGGTGAGTTGTAGTGTGTGACCTGGGCCCTATTTCATAAAAGTTAGAATCAACCTTAAGTCTAAAATTTAGGATTCATCCTATCTATTTTAGATGAAAAAAAATCAGAAAAAGTCTTTATTTCAAATTCCATTATGAAATAAAAGATAATATTTAGTAATAATAACATTAAGGTAAACTCAAAATTTAAAACTCAGAGTTCAAATGAGTAATTCCAAGTTCCATGAGTTAGGTTGATTCTAACTTTTATGAAATAGGGCCCTGGTCTAGATATAGAGGGTGTGAGGGACTTGACAATGGTTTTATGGATAGGATGATCATGGGAGGGGTCTTGCCGGCAGATTTGCGGAGGAGATGCTGGCTGAAAATATATATGTGATTGGATTCAGCTACTGTATAAGTGGTATTTTTCGCGCAAAATGGGTTTGGCGCAAAAATAAATGCACCTCGAAATTGAATGTATATTTAGGAAAAAACGCGCGAATATCTATGTGATTGGATTCAGCTGTCCTGTAGTGCCTAATGGTGGGTCTTTTTTGAGATCCATTCTATATATGTGGGAAATGTGCAGTGTGTGTGTTTAGTAGATGGGAGTATGACCGAGCATAAATTTCATGGAGATGTTCTGAAATAGAACACTAATTGACTAAGTAAAGTTTCCTTGGGCAAGAAACTTTACTTTAGATGCTCTCTGATTTGGAAGTCACTTTAGGCCGTTTGTCCCTGAGCAAGCTTTTTCTTAAGCGGGTGCTAGACGGTTTTTGCTCTATGGTTCCTGACATTTTTTTGCCTGGTTGGACAGAAAAAGTGAGACCCAGCTGACAATATTTCTCACATTACAGCATCAGAGTCTTTCGGTATATAGTTGTTTGCCTATAGAATGACTTTGTGAAGGAAATAATTGGAAACAGAGACATTTTTCGAAAACAATACCTATTCATCACAAGAAAATCAAACAAGTTCTTCTTTTATTGATAACTTCTTGATTTCCGAATCAAAATTGGGATTAAAACGCTCCGAAATACTGGTTCTCTGGAAAATTTAAGGTCCAGCAGGCGCTTTCTTCAGATTACTTGTGCCTGGTCCATGTCCACTTAAGAAAAAGCTTGTCTCTGAGAATGCTCCATCTCGGGCCTACTATGTATACCTTGTAAGCTATCGTAAAAACTCTCTGCAATCCACATTCTGAATATGTAAAAAATCAGGCTGATATGCAGCTCATGTGTATAATAGGCTTCATGCAATCACCTCTCAGTGCTCATGCATGGTGATTGTGATATTATTTAGATAACCAGTTAGTTTTCCCCAGAGACAAAACCTGATGTTGTACTTGCAAAATCAACCAGTAATATCCTACTGTGGAAAATGCATGGTATATTTCACTATCACACAAATGACATGAATTAGATGGAATGGTGGTATTCTTGCATGACAACAAACTCTTACTTTAGTAAAATTCCTTCAGAACAAATTGCTTATAAATATATGATGGCTCACCCCGAAAGGGGGGACTTTGCAGACGATATCAATTTTGATTTTTTTCTTTCAACTGTTGCAACATTTTCTTAGCTTTAAAATGACACCTTACCTGTTGAAGTTGATCAAGGGGATCAAATTTTACAACAGAAAATCTGCTGGAAATTCTTATTATTTTCTTTATTTTGTGCTACCTATATTTTCACCTTATTTTTTTTAACAAAATGGTGCATACAAGTAGCCTTAATGATTCTAGATTGTTACATGTAACAGCCAGGAGTTCTTCTTTTTTCAATTCCCTTTTTGTGTCTCTTCCACGTCTATGGAATAAACTTCCTTCTGATGTTAAAGAATGCCTTGATCTTTCTTCATTCAAATCTAAATGCAGGTCATTTTTCATAGATTTGTACAGTTGATTTGATTAATGTTCCTTTTTAGTATGTTTAACTACTTAATTTAATTTTGTTCAGTATTATATGTTCCTTAAATTAATGTACAGGATAAGTGAGCACTTTGTGTTTTGGGTTTTCTTGAAGCCCATTCATTTCTCCTAAATTACTTGCATATTGTTTGTGTATCTTAAATGTAATTGTTTTGAGTATAAAAATGTATTTATATACATATGTTTGTAAATTGCAAGTGATTTGAATAAATATTATTATTATTACCTGTTTCTTGAAAAGTGTTCTGTCGCAAAGTCCCCCTTTTTGGGGTGAGTCATCACATATTTTAGATAGATTTCAGTACCTCAATTATTCAAAAACAACCTTGACATTATCAATGTTTTAGTATCATGTTATCTTTTCCTATTCATTGTTATCCGTCCCTGTTTATTTGTAGGTAAAGCCAGGATCCGTGTTCAAATCTCAGCAGCACATACACCAGACGAGATCGATCAATGTGTGGATGCGTTCATTGACATTGGCAAGAAACTCAAGGTTATATAAAGCAATCAGGTATTCAGCTCAAGGATCTGGAGAATGAGATGTGGCACCTTAGATGCTTTTATTAATATTGGCAAAAAATCAAGGTTATGTAAGGCCTTGTTCCCAATTCATGACAGAATATCTTCCACCATTCGAAAGGCTTTGACGCAAGAACCATGACGAAATATATTTTGAGTCATGGCAGAAACACATAACTACCTTCATTGATGTAGTCTTTATAATGATAGAGGCCCTTATGCAATTTTCTGCATCATTCAATACACTATGCATCATCTATCTTTGAATCATTATTCAATATTTCCCTACATTATGATGCAAGATAATTGTGTAAAGCACTTTCGTATGACTCAAAAGCTTTCATCATGAATTGGGAACCGTGCCTATAAGACAATAAGGTATTCAGCTCAAGACCCTTGGGGCCACTCAAATATAATGTTGCAGGCATAGCGTGACCAAGGTCTAATTAGGGTTGTTTAAGTTTGAGGACTGAAGGACGTATCAGGTGACACCGTTTAGGGTATCAAAAACAGCAATTCGGGGGCAATTTTCAGGAAATAGGGTACTTTTTCAAACCCTAGTGTGAAAACAGTATCCATCATATCCCGATTTAGGGTGTGATTAGGGGGAAAAGGGTATATTTTGGCTTCAGAACCCTCCACACTTTAGAGAGTGTTTTGAA
>JXSR01S013086.1:41298-53636 GCA_000969725.1 Ophiothrix spiculata
TCATCATCCCCCTCTGGATTCGAGTTGGCCCAATAAGAATTTCCAGCAGATTTTCTGAAAAATTTGATCACCTTGATAAATTTCAACAAGTGAGGGGTCATTTTAAAGTATAAAAAATGCTGTACAACAGATGAAATGATTAAAATCTGCTAAGTCCCTCCTTTTTAGTTGAGCCATCGCATATAATCATCATCCCCCTCTGGATTCGAGTTGGCCCAATTATCACTTGAAATTAAGATGATTCATCTAGTGCTTATTTTATGGGTTAAGCTGGATTCACATTGAGGTCATGAAGAATGGCAGATATACATCCATTTAGGCAAGGCAAATCTTTGGTGGGAGGTTGATAAATATACAAAGGTCCACTGTCAATTGGGATCAAAAAAGGTACTTTATTGGGGTCCTACACCCCATGCAAAGTTTTTGACCATTTGAATAAGAGATCTAACTTGGTATACCTTGAAGGATCAACTTTTGGGTCCAACCCTTTAACAAAACTCTTTTCTATATAGGTTGGATATCAATGTTGTAAATAAATTGATGATGGATTAAACTTCTGTACTACTGTGAATTACGTACCTTTAGACGTACTTTCGGATGTGCTACATCCGTCCTCAGCTGATCGGATGGACGGATGTAGCACATCCGAAAGTACTTCTGCAGGTACGTAATTTACAGAAGTGCAGAAGTTTAATCCATCATCAATTAATTTTTTACCACTACGTGTGAATCTCCTCTTTTATAATGTCGTATTGTTACACAAAATGTATTTGAAAAGCAAATAGTTCCTCAATTGGGTCCAATTTGGTACATTTTTGACTGTGGCTCTGATCAAAAGATCTATTTTAAGGATCAACTGGTCATCGATTGGGTCCAACACCCCCATATTGTAAACTTTGTTGCATCTGCTCTTTTCAAAGTTGTTTGTATAGAAAAAATAGTCATTGTTTCCCTTAAAATAGCTGTCATTTCATAACTACAAATTCGATCAACCTGTAGAACACATTTTTGAAAAGATGCTTTTTTGTTCTTTCTCATCATGCATATAGTTTGAATTTTTCTGACTGGTGAATTTTACTTTTATGAACCTACCTTTCTACATAAAATATGCAAAAAATTCAATTTTTGGCCCAATTTTGACCAAAAAAGACTCTGTATGACTTCAAAGGCTGGATTAGATTCCTAGAACGCAAATTTGTTTCAACTACACCTATCTTAACACTTATATATGTTTTCGTGTTGGTCATTTGATTTCTGTGTGAATTTAACAATTATATCAATGAAATTTAGTGTTTCACCTGCCAAAATCCAAGATGGCTGCTAATTAAATATTCACATTAGGCATATTTGTGTATTTTTGCTCTGTTTTTCTTTCATTTTAATATTGGGTATCATAAAGCTTTAGTTTGAAGGCAATTTAACACTTTTAGTTAAAAAAATATTGTTAGAGTGTTCATCTCATTTAAATGCAACAATTAAGCCTAAACTTTACAATATGATACAGAGTTATCTGGTTCTTGACTGTAACCCTGATCTTGATCAGACAGTTTCATTCTTCATATTTCCAAATAAGTCATGAACTCTGTCTCCTATGCACTGAAAGTGTCATCAAGACTGTTATTAGATGACTCTGAACTTTAATGTGAATTTCCGTCATGTTAGCCGGGCTTGAACTTTTATAACATGGGTGCATGAACTTATAAACAGGAAAAATGTGATGCGGGTATTTTTTTGTCATTTTAGGTTGAGAGAAGGGATTTGCGAAGTATTTTGCTTTTCCTTTTTTGATGATGTTTTTGCCCTCTAGCATGAGGATGTTTTTTTCTGACGATTCATGTTCATTTTATAAAGTAGGTCTATGAACCTTTATTGGCTTTTTCTGTGAATTTGTCCAGGAAAATCAACTTGGATCTGGATGAGTTGTGAATATCTACAACTTTTAGAATGAATATGCTATTTTTCCAATATCTAAGGTTTTGTTTTTATGCTTCTTTGGTGTCAGAGAGATAGTGATTCATTTTTTGATCTATTTCAAAGTTTTTGAACTAGATTTGGTTCATGTTTTGAGGAGGAAAACGTATATGGTATTTGTTTGTTTCAACTGAGAATAGGCCTAAATGTTCTATTTTATCTTAGAAATGTAAAAAGCCTATATTTCTTTTATTCGTCTTGGGCGTGGGAGTGTTGTAGGGTCTATTTTGATGATTCATGTTCATGATTTAGGGTTTTAACCTGGTGATTCATGCTCAAATCTCAAGCCATTTCTTCATTCCAATTTGAACCAGGAAAATGAAGGAGATATTTTTTTAAAGAATTACATAATTTGTTTTTAGATTAGAAATAATAAGGAAGTCAGTTTTTATTCCCTCCTGTTATCTTTTTATGAAAAGAGACAATAGATTATGTTTCAAAACCAATGTTAGAGCAGTTTTGTTCTTTTCTGATCAGAATCTTGAGCTAGATCTTTATATTGAGGTTACTGTAGGACAGATTGTGAATATTCTGCAAAGCATTTGTTCTAAGTAACGCTTTAGAGGGTAAAGTGTAGTACCCTCCCTCTTTATCCCCACCTCCACCCCAAAATGAAATCATTTCACAGGGTGCCAGTCAAAACTCTTCATGTGGCCATATTGCATCAGTTTGAATTTGCAAAGCAGAAGACATTCAATAGCCAAAAAAGTGTTATGTATTTTCTGGGAGCTATGTGTACAGTTTGGACTGGTTGCATCTGCAGGAATGATCTGACCAATCCTGACTTTTTTATTTCTCAAATGTCATTGTTCAGGTTGAAGTTGTTTGCCCTTTTCCAGGACAGTGTTAATTCTTGTAGGCCTACATGTGCCAGTTCACCCCTGGCTGTTACAGAAAACCACAACATTTGTGAATATTTCCCAAGTCCAAAATTAACTCATGGTTCCTGCCCATGTTGGTCACCAAATGACATTGACCCCATGTTTGTTTTTGTAATGTTAGAAAAAATGAAAGTTGACACATGAGCCATGACATTACAGGAATGTGTTTTATAGGTTGGAGGTATTAAAATGGTGAGTTATAATTTAGGGAGTCTTAGTGAGAGTTTTTGAGTAAGTTTATGGAAGCTTATATTACTGAAACACTGGATGATTCTTGAGTATATTTTACTTATAATCAAGTGTATATTAATGACATAATATCATCAGTTGATAAAGAGTAATAAGTAATATTTAAAGGTGCAATTCATGATTTTGATGTGGCCTCTTTTAATATATACTGAAAATTTCACTTGATTCGGACCATTCGTTTCCAAGTTACAAGCTTTTCAGCATTTTGAAAATCCCCATAGACTACTGTGTTGTAATTACTGTCGGGGCCCTCCGACAATAATTAGAAAATGACACATTTTCTCACTTTTCTCAAAAACGCAAGCACATATGAAAGAATTGTTTGGGGATCATAACATATACCACTTGAGGATTCTTATAAGCTAAAAAACTCAAATTTGATAGGGGTGACCTTGAGGGTGAAATGTGGATCATGAATTTCCCCTTTAAATACTACATTATTCATGAAGATAACTTGGTAAAAACTCGTAGCATTTAACTCCCACGGAATGCACTCGCCTGAGACAGCAACATCTGAGCAATGACTTACCAAGATATTTGTGGTTAAATGTTTGGTCAAGTTCTTGATCATGACTTACTGAGAACCCAGATAACTAGGTCATGCTGTTCTTAATAGAAACCCTCACCCCCATGTAAACTAGTGTTCCAGAAACTGAACGCCCACCCCCTTGTGGGATAAGTTGTTTATAATGCTACTCCTACTCGAGTGAAATAAGCTTGTCCAAAAATAGCACCAACCTAGATTTTAATGTAGTAGTAACAGAATTTGGTTAGTGGGTAACACCGTTGTCGATGTCGTTTTATTACCACATTTAATTGTCATTTTGGTTTTGGCAGAATTACTAAGGTGTCAGCAGCTTCGAAAACTTTGCCAGTGATCGACCGGACAAAGTCTCGACAATGAATGGAAAATTGAAAGGTGACATCTAAAAAAAAACCATAGTGTGTAACGTGTAGAAGAAAAGTAGACCTGGAAGAAACTTTGGAGTGCAACCCATCCCTAAGCAGTGATACGTTAAATTCTGTTGGCCTCGATTTGACTTAACTTGTTTCTTTTTCTTTATTTTATTTCAGAAGCCAACTGCAAAACCTGTTTAATGAGAGCAGCCACAAAGTATGAAGACAGCGTGTGAGCCTGAAACCGGTGCGCCACGAATCAGTCCACACCACCTAGGAAAAATCAGTCCACACCACCTGGAAAGAATCAGTCCACATCATCTAGAAAGGATCAGTCCACACCACCTAGAAAGGATCAGTTCTCACCATCTAGGATCACCCTCCAAAGAGCTGAGCAACAATAACAATGATGAAGCAGCCAAACTCCCACCGATGAAACGTTGGCGCAACGGACTCTATAAACCCGGCCAGGATCATCGCAAGTCTGTCTCCCCACCGAATCATTATATGGACAGAATTCCATTTGATAAAGAAAACTTCAATATGATTGAATCCGCACATATGTCACGGCATCAACACCAAGGAATGCCACCACCGCAATTATTAGTCGTACCCGGACTATTACCGACACAAACGACGCATGCACCAAGAACACCCATTCCAGATAGTTATTTCTTAAAAAGTCCACGTCCGACCCTCCCTGGGGGTATGGAAGCACCTTTGACCTCTTTAAGTCCATTTAGTACTCTTGGTTCACCGATTAACGGCCCGCAATCATCGCCAACGCCAAGCCTACCAACGCCAGCTGCCACGTTTCTACAATCGCCGTTATCAGCTAGCGGATTTCATTTCCCACCGTTCTCTGCGGGCATTCCTGTTTCAGGAACGACACGATTTCCTTTCCCCCCTCATATGCCATTCCAAACACAACAATTCCTGCGAAGCGGGGAATCAGATCCAAAGATGGGGTGTTCCCCGCCAACAGACTCATCTTCAATCGCATCTGGTCTAGATAGCCAAGGCGTGAGCGAAGAAAGCAATTCCGACGAGGACGAATCGTTAATGTTGTGCTCAATATGTTCGGATAAAGCCACAGGACTGCATTATGGTATAATCACTTGCGAAGGGTGTAAAGGGTTCTTCAAAAGGACTGTACAAAATAAGCGGGTATACACATGCGTGGGAAGCGGTAACTGCGAAGTGACGAAAGCTCAAAGAAATCGTTGTCAGTATTGTCGCTTTCAGAAGTGCCTCAAAATGGGGATGATGCTAGAAGGTAAGAACTTGAAATGTGATTACTGATACAATGTAAACAGAAATCCAGAGTACAGGGCCCCATTATTTGTTAATGCAACCCCTACCCTGGATTTTTGTTTTCATTTTCACTTTGTCCAATAATTTTTTATTTTGCCTATAGATGAAACCTACATGTTACTAGACCTTTGAAATGAGGAACATGTAGGGCTCACCTTGTGGTTTGAGTTTTCTTAAGGCGAAAACATACTCGGCCTCCAAACAAAATTTTCGCTACCAAACATTTGGTCGTGATGTCAAAATGACGAGTGACTCCAAACAAAATAACTTCAACACCGAGTTGAGACCAAATAAAATTTCGCGCTTGATTGCACATGCTATTGAATTGCCATATACATTGGACCAAATGTTTGCTACCCGTTCATACTTTAAGTTCGATGGCAAATATTTGGTGACGTCACGACCAAATGTTTGGTAGGAAAAATTTTGTTTGGAGGCCGAGTATAATTTCGGCTTTAGGGTGGATTTACACTGTGAAGACTTGTTATCAACTGAAGATAACAGACTTGAAAATCAAATAAAGATTTGCTGATGGATGGTAACGACCTTCAGCGACATCTCGAGGACAACTTTAAAAGTTTGTGACAACATAAGTAGTTGTGGCGTCGTTCAGCTTCAGCTCTTGTTGGTCATCGCAAACGTCTGTAACCCGTTGTCAGCCTTTATTCCTTTACATCAGGCAAGGCCGCTATACGCTACCAGCCGTTGAGGTGTTACTGAAGGTCGTACCCATCCGTCAACAAATCTTGATTTGATTTTTAAGTCTGTTACCTTCCATGGACGACAAATTGTCACAGCGTAAACCCAGTCTCGGTGGTATCAAATGTGTCACAAGAAGTGGACCATAATGACAAATGGCTCACTTTGGATTTTCTTCCATTTAATTTATTCTATTTCTTGGAGGAGTGCTGTTGGAAAAAATATAGGTCTGAAGTGAATGTTCACATGCAGAGGGATATGGTAGAAACAGGGATTTTCCCATTGCAAATGCAAATGTCCATTCTTTCACTCAGGTTTCCAAGACTTTTACAAAACCCAAACCTTTTGCTGCTAATGTTACAAAGCACATGAAGTCTTACCGAGTGAAACACATGTGTTATGTATATAGCATTAACATGATTAAGAAACCGTGATATAAATAGGTATACAATCACCATCTACTAAGTGAACTGAACTCTTTGTCGTCAGACGGCATTAACTTTATTGGTCCATCAAACGTACGCCATATCCAGCAATGTGGATCATAAAACCTGATTGGAATCATTGCTTTTTCGTCAACTCTTAAGCTGCGTTATCAATACTGGGATCTATGTATGCATAAACATTCAGCCAAAGACCTTTATTTTTATATTTTGTGTATAATAATAATTAGACAAATTTGACAGGTCACAATTGCGTTTGACGTGCTAGTTTGCACGTACCATGGTGTCGATGCTGTCTGGTGGAACTCAAGTGACCCTGTGAAACCTATTTCTTCAATGGCCAAAAACACTGATACAAACAACCTTTTTTAGACAATTTGCTGTTGGGTGATAATTGAATTCTTTGTCCAAACTATTCACTTGATCCATGTGTCAATTTTGATTCTCTGTCCAAAAGCAGTAGCACTCATACACTGGCCGTTGGATAAGGGACCACTTCAAATCTCAACCGGCAGTTGACCGCCTGGAACCGTTGTTCTGACCGGTTGCTATTCTTCTGAATAATAGTAACTGCCCAGAACCAGTGGTTCCTGGTGGTCAGCTGCCGGTTGAGTTTTAAAGCAGGTCCTGACTACATATTCTTCAAATCTTTGGATTTTCCGAATGCAATAATCATTATGATCATGCGTTTGGAACTGAACCCAACAGTTCGAACCGATTGTTGTAGTGACCTAGTCCTGGACTTGTAAAATGTAATCATTTGTTCACCAATTTGTAATATGTGACGCGTTACATCAAAAGGTACAAGTTGTCTACCTTTGACAAAATTGAGATTTCTGTGTTACTTTAAAGAGAATAAATTAAGCTTTAAAATGATACCTTGCTTGTGAAAATTGAAGTTTAAATTTTGAAGATATGGTGAATAAAGATGACAATTTTCTTATTATTTTGTTTATAATTTACGAGCTTTATTTGCCTGTATCTCAAAATTTGCTTGGCCGAGAACTTGTACCTTTTGATGTAACGCGTCACATATTATCTGAAGATTTTGACCCATTGTTGGTTACCAACTTACCATGTACCTTGGTGCAATCTGACCAGTGTCATACCAATGATACCATACCATACCATGGTATCATTGGTACAATATCGGTCAGTAGTGCATTTAACCATGGCCTCATTAATTTATTTCCTAGCAAAATTATCTCACTCTGTATTATATGAACTTCATCCTCAATATATGGGTCTGTCGTTCTTTAAAAAAATCAAATCATTCCTCCAAATTGCTGAATTTTTAAGTGATATAGGCTAAATCTTCCTGAAACAGGAAAAGGCAAAATTTGACAATTTAAACAAAGATCCATGCAGGGGTTGCATTGACAAACAATGGGGCCCAATACTCTGGATTTTCATTTACACTGTTGGCTTATAGCCACTCTAGCGTTGAACAAAAACCCGATACCATGTGCTAGACTAGCTCCGATGCCAATGAACCCTGTTTTTCTAGACACTATAAAATGCTGCAGCAGTCATGAACTAGGGCCGTGAACTTGTAGATCCTGTCAATAAGGCATTAAAACGTGGGCAACAAAGCCTGGTTTCCACACAGCAAAAACATCTGATCACTATGACAGAAAAGCAGCAATGGGGATGTGGGAAAACGCTGCCTTGTTGCATAGAAGGGAAAGCGACTGGCTGCTAGCATCTGACTTTCTTGTTACAAAGTGGCTGTTCTGGTGGTAACAAATGGTTTACAGTCCTGTTTTAAACAGGGCTCAGGGCAAATGGGTACCGCCCTGGATTTTTAGGGCAGTTAAAACATTGGCAACAAAGCTGGGTTTCCACACAGCAAAAACATCTGATCACTATGTCAGAATAATAGGAATGGTAGGATGTGGGAAAACGCTGCCTTGTTGCATAGAAGGGAAAGGGACTGGCTGCTAGCATCTATACTGTTGCACAGACTGACTTTCTTGTTAAAAAGTGGCTGTTCTGGTGATAAAAATGATTTACAGTCCTGTTGCACAGGGCTGATTGCTAATTGCTGGTGGACACCTCCCTAAATTTTTAGGGCAGTTTGGGACACCTACTTTCGGACCTGTTTTTGGTTTTTGGAAAATGATACTCTATAAAGCAAAAACAATTTGCAACTACTGTCTTTACTGTTGCTTAATAATGGCCAGCTGTGTTATTTCCAAAAGTGACTGTCCTTTGCATTCAAATGCACTGGCTGTTGTATAGTTGGAGGGGGGGGGGGGGGGGGGGGGGGGGGGGGGGGGGGGGGGGGGGGTGGGGTGGTAGTGATGAGTGTAGTATCTGTGAATGTGAATGAGATATTAACTCTCATCATAGATTTTCGAAGAACTCAGCCTCAGTGTACTGTAGGTCAGGTATCAGACTGGCTGTGAAGGAGATATGTGATGCAATTGCCTCCTAGCAGCAGCACAGTTAAGTCTTAGAGATTATACATACTATCCCGTTTGCTTTCACCTTCAGGATATATCTCACAAAGTTCTACCACAGGCCAAAATGAAGTGAAATCTTTTGAAACCAACAATTTCTCAAAATAGAACCAGAAATGTTTCTGTCGTTCTTTCTATAGACCTGAAAATAATTAACCTACTTGTACAAAAAAATCTACCATGAATTACTTTTTCTACAAGGCAGCTTTTGCCTTACCTCACGAAAACGTGTGATCATGCCATAGTATAACTTCCTTTTAATAATCACCTCTACTGCACATGCCTTGAACCCTCTGAACTTGACCTATTTTATGTGGTGTAACTCTTTGTGTGCTGAGATCATTGAAAAGTCAGAGACAGTGACAGATGAACTTGAAGCAACAATGTTGGCCAATCCAAAATTTATGTATGTCTTCACAAATATTATCCCTGGTAGAAATTGAGTACAATTCTAGTACAAATCGGGTACAATTCTAGTACAAGATTGGAATGTCCACATTTGGAACATCATTCGAGTACATTTTAAGTACAATTCTAGTACGTCTAGTACAATTTGTTTTTGGTACTAGAATTGTTCTTAAAAGTAAAAACTCTTCAAGTGTACATGAATGATCAATCAATCAATCAATCAGTCAATCAATCAATGATACGATTACTTGCATGGGGACCCACGGGCCACGGCTTTACGTGACTGTCTGACCACGGAGCAAGTAGAGTAAAGTTTCTTGCCCAAGGAAACAAGGAGTGCATATTCCAATCTTGTACTGGAATTGTACTTGATTTTCTCCAGGGAATGCTTCTTTCTAACAAGTACAAGTAAAATTTTTCAGTTTGTCAAATTTCCTTTTGAGAAGTTTCATGTTGATAAACATATAAACATAATTTATGTTGTGGGTGTAAAGTTCCAAAGTAACGTTTGTGACCGAAAAATTTGAAAATTTCACTTTTAAATGGCCACAGAACCTAGCATAAACATTATATCAACAAGTTTGTTGTTGATAATGGTGCTCACTGGTGGGATCAAGACATGCAGGTGTTTAAAGATTAAAATAATTGCCAAAATACTGAATAAAGTTCATGTAACGTTTGTGACCTCGCACGGAAATGGTTTTTTTCTCCAAATGACTTCAAAGTATAATTTCTCTGACATGTTAGCGAATTTTTTATTGCGCTTTTCACAGATGATTTGTAACATATTTACAAGGAAATTCTATCGTCAGGATTTCTTTTAATGCAATGTTTTGTTTGGTAACGTCTGGTAACGTTTGTGACATTTTGGTGTAACTGTTTGGTAACGTTTGTGACATTTTTGAATGAAAACATGTGCTCATCCATGCAAGGGTAGAAAAAATTCAAAATTTCTGATTAGAAAATACTTTTCACATACTGAGTAACAAACGTATGACTGAAAAAACTGCTCATAAGGTCGAATAAAAAAGCTGATTTTTTGCTTGAAATCAAAAAAGGTTTAGTTTTCACTGGAATGAGCCTGGTTCAAATACTTGAACAAAAGACAATATATTACCAGTTTAACCTAAGCTCAAATAAACATTACAAAGGATAAAAAGTTGCAAATGATTTTAAATAAATTTCACAATGCCGACATTGACGAAAGACTCTTCTAGAGAAGTTAAAAGATATAATAGGCTTTTAGGTCTAGAAGTTTAATACTGAAATAAAGAAGGAGTCCACTTTTACATTTGTTATATGATGCATCTATTTTAGTAAAAACAGTCCTCTGATTCTTAGGGGTTCTTGGACCAGATCTGTACTGGTCAGGCTCATATTTGAGACCCAATTACAAGGATTATTTTTTATTGGTGCATCACTGTAAGTGTTGCTTTTGAAAAATCCTTCAGCAAGTAATGATTACCCTAGATCCAGTGGCAGCAGCAAGTTATGAAGAGCTTTAGAAATGAATTCACCTGAGAAGCAACATACAATTGTAGCATTTATGCCAATGAGCCCTTTTATAATCATAATTTGGACAACCATTTCATTGCTTGTCACAGCTATAAAACTAATGATGCAGCAACACGATATTCTGACATGAACATGTAGGACAGGAAATAATCACATTATTAGGATAATTAATCACCTGATTATTGTAAATTTGCCAATATATCCAACTGGCTATTCAGCATTCCGAGGGCTAATGCCTAAAGCTGGCTACATGGATAGACAGTTTATGTAGGAAAGATTGAGAGCATGGTGTAGACAATACAACCGTGCCATTGCTCGCTTACCAGCCGGGACTATTTTCTCTGCCCCACATAAAACGAAACCTGGTTTTGTTTCCCTGTCCTATCAAATGTAGCTATAGTTTGTCCGCGTAAAATTATGCTTGGTTGGTTGTATAATAGTCCTGGTTTTGTATTCTCTGAAAATTTAGCATAATTGTCTAAAGTATGTTCGAGGAGACATTGAACATGGAGAATTTTGTGATTTTATTGAGCATTGAGTTTGAAAATTTATTGTTTAAATTATGATTGGGAAAAAGACGTATGATTTTCCCAAGGAAAGATGACAAATTAAAAAAAGAGTAGCAAAGGTAATTAACAAAATTGCCGTATTCTTGGAAAAAATGTAATTTATTTCCACAGCCACTTGCGTAAAACTGATGATATTAATCATTTTTTTGTGTGTGAAATTTTATTATTTTCTGTCACATAATATGAACCGCTTTGACGTAATTGCAATGGTTTTGTATAATTTCAATTTAATCTTGATCATGTTAAAATAGTTGGATAGGGATACATGAAAAGTGTTGTCATGGAAGTGTTGAAGTCATGTGGAACAAATTTTTATCCCCTTAGTTCTGTATTTTGTGGTTTATCATCAACAAAATATCAAAGCCTCTTTTCATCTTTGCACCCGAATACGTCAACTCTGGGTTTCGCAGTATTGAATGCTTTTCTGGACATGTTAAAATTGAGTGATAGTGTTATATTTTTCAATTTTTCACCATAGGATGATGATGAATTTGTATGGTTTAGTGCCAAATGCAAATCTATCGTGTCTTTCATTTGGAGTAGAGGACGAAACCACCAGGCATCACATTTTGACACCTAAAACACAAGTTCTGTTGAGAAGCCCTGCTACATGAAATCACCTTGTTTCACTTCAAATTTATTTAAAGCATAATAATATGACATGTTTTGGCCACGGTGACCTTTGGAATAATATTAATGATAAAATGTACCACGCAAATGAAATGAATTTTGACAGTATAAAATTGTGATGTTTGATTCACCTCACATACTGTACTGGTTGATGTGGACATTGATGACTGGACTTTGAACGTGACCTTTTCGTCGGAATATAAAAATAATGATACGCATTTATCATGGTTGACAGAAACATTTCAAGATGTGCGTTAAAATTTATCCTACTTTGGTATACTCAATTGAAATTTTAAAAAT